>PVKU01005768.1:0-116702 GCA_004027475.1 Anoura caudifer
AAGAGAGACTGCCTGAAAGAAGGGTGAAAGAACTCTTGCCAGTAGGCCATGAGAAGGTGCCACATGGCTTTGGATTAATTGGAGATCCTGCCTGGACAACGACACAGCTGACGGTGTCAAGAGCCTGGATCCCGGACGTGTGCTTCTCTTCCTTGCAAGTATGGTACCCTGACTTAGGGCAGAGGGAGATAGGAAGCACGGTGGGCGTCTGTGGGTATCCTAAAGGACTTTTATATTTTAACGAAGTTAAGTTGCTACTTTAACTCTGTATAGCATTAAATAAACATTTCCTTTCCTTTTCACAAATCTCTGGCTTTGAGAGGCATCTTTCCATAAGGCGGCAGACAATAATGGACCTTCTGTTTTGCTCTGTAACATTCTGACATGCAACACTGCAGTTATTTGTTTTTTGAAAGACAGCAGGGAATCTAGGTTTTGGATGGGATCTAGACTCATTGCTAAGGTTTAAACGATAACTTCATCATTTACTGTGACCTTAGGCTTTAATCTCTGTTTTCCATGTGCTCATCTATTAACATAGAAGAGTGGTGGTAGCTGTATAGCTACCAGGCCCTGGCCTGGCACACAGTCAGCACTCAGTTCACGTTATCAGTGATGGTGATGCCTGGCACACAGTCAGCACTCAGTTCACGTTATCAGTGATGGTGAGGCTGTTAGTCTCCTCCTCGACTATGAGTACATTGTGGGCAAAAAGGTATTTTCTCTCTCGTGTCTGTCTGCCAGGAAGCCAATCAATACTTTCTCTTTCTCTTCCTCTCCCCTCCCCCTTCCTCTCTCTCCCTTCCTCTTTATTTCTAGCGGAAACTATTATTGAATAGCTATTCTGAGATCAGGTAGCATGTTAAATGCTACTCATATATGTCTAAAAAAGAATCCCATTAGAGTGAAAAAAGTACATTAATAGAGGTGGAAACCAAGTTTGGTGCTTTGGGAATTGTCTTTGCGGATGAGATACCACATGAGCTAAGCAAGTTTTGAAGGACAACTAGAATACAGGATGAAGTAATTTAGAAAGCTATAATAGTTTAGGGGGTATATTTAAGATGGGGAAATAAAAATATCATGGGCAAATAAGATTTTGTTTTTAATATCTTTGGTCTGTAAAGAAAGCTAACATAATTGTAATTTAAGACCCACTGATTCTGAGTGTGTGTTGGAATTTGTTTTTGATTCTAGTTAAGCCTAACTTCAGCAGCTGAAGGATAAAATGGACCTTCTG
Source organism: Anoura caudifer (assembly GCA_004027475.1). NCBI lineage: Eukaryota > Metazoa > Chordata > Mammalia > Chiroptera > Phyllostomidae > Anoura > Anoura caudifer. The sequence continues at coordinate 1,241 of PVKU01005768.1, forward strand.
GTTCTCTTTCTTTTCCCCTTTTCTTACTTGTACCCATCCTTACTCCCCAGCCTAACCGTCAATGTAATTTATTCAAGTAGTTCTGTGATCTTTAGAAAAGTCGGTCTCCTTATTTATTAACAATCTTTATTTTATCTATATTTTCACATCTTTTAATTTTCTTCCTTGTCCAAGGGTATGTTTATTGATTTTAGAGAGAGAGGAAGGGACAGAGAGAGAGACACATCAGTGATGTGAGAGAGAGACAGACAGACATTGGTCGATTGCCTCCCGTTCACACTCTAAGAGTCAAACCCGCAACATTTTGGTATATGGGACGACACTCCAACCAACTGAGCCACTCAGCCAGGGTCATTTCTCATTTTGTTAATGAGTGGAAATGATTCTTTAAGGAAAGCCTACTGTAAACTTATCCTTATATCTTTCATGTATGTCCTATAAATAAAAAATGGTAGATATGTTACAGAGCAACAGAAGGTCCATTATTGTCTGCCGCCTTATGGAAAGATGCCTCTCAAAGCCAGAGATTTGTGAAAAGGAAAGGAAATGTTTATTTAATGCTATACAGAGTTAAAGTAGTGACTTAACTTCATTAAAATATCAAAGTCCTTTAGGGTACCCACAGACACCCACAGTGCTTCCTATCTCCCTCTGCCCTAAGTCAGGGTACCGTAATTGCAAGGAAGAGAAGCACACGTCCGGGATCCAGGCTCTTGACACCGTCAGCTGTGTCGTTGTCCAGGCAGGATCTCTAATTAATCCAAAGCCATGTGGCATCTTCTCATGGCCTACTGGCAAGAGTTCTTTCACCCTTCTTCCAGGGAAAGTCTCTCTTGTTCCCAGGCCACGCAGCCAAAGGGAGCACCCCAAAGCCACATACATGGTCCTTCTTCTACCAAAGCTGTGGGGAAGGGGTCCCTACTCTGGCAAAACCATGTGGCTCTCCCTCTTCACCAAAGCTGCAGGGGTCTGTACACTGGTGAAACCGTGTGGAATCTCCTCCCTCTGGCAAAGTTGCAAGAGGGTCTCCACTCGGGCAGAGCCAAGTGGCAATTCCCTGCTAAAGCCACATGGTGATTTTTTCCTCACAGGGCTGTGAGGGTCCTAACTCTTGTGAAAGTGTGTGGATTCTCTCTAATGGCTGCCTCACCTCCGTTTTAAATCCCCAAGCCAAATACCTCTTCTGTACTTCCATTTCCGACTCTTCCTATCATCAGTTACACCTGCCAGCATTCCCGTATATTCCAAGTTTATTGGGATGCTATTATGAGTCTGGGCAGGTGTGTCCCCATTTTCTGGAGCCAATCTGCTCCAAGCTCCCACGCAGGTGCTTTAACTTGGGGTTCCTCCTTCAGTCACGTATTGAGGGGAGTCCTTTCCATCCCCCTGGCTCAGAGCATGGCCACAGCTATTTAACACATCTAAGCCACCAGCCAAAGGCGATAGATATGTTAAATGACCATGCCATGGATTAGCAGCTCTGCATGGCCCTGCTCCATGTGTCCCTTCCCCCAACTCATACCTGTGGGGGAAGGGTTGAGGACATCTTATATGTCCCTCTAATATTCCCTGGACACGCTGAGTTCTGAGCCCCATTCCAAATCCCTATTTTTGAGGCCCCTTCCTGGCTGCACCCTGCATCAGATACAGATGTCTCTGCCCTGTATAAGCAATTTGATCTTGGGCAAATTAATCAAACTCTCTGAACCTTGATTTCCTCATTAAAAATTAAGGATAATCATACTTAACTTATAGAATCTGCTTTTTGTAGAAGTGCATCTACTCATAAAACTCTTAATGTAGTACCTGACTCAACAATTCATGAAAGCTGAATGCTAGGGACCGTGAGGGACTTACTGAAGCAGCTTGGGATGTTGTATCAGCTGTTTATTCTAACTAGAACAGATGAATTAGCCTTATTAGCTCTTTCTCATCTGGCTTCATTCCAGCCTCCTTCTTCCCAGCTGGCTTCTGTAATATTGTTGGAAAAATCTGGAGACAGACCTGGAGAGGAGGGGAGGTGTGGGTTTACAGAAGCCCAAAGGTTATTATAACAAGGATGGGCCCTGATTTTGGTTTTCCCTCATCTCTGATGTCACTTATTTGTAAATTTTTGAAGACTAGGCACCATATCTTATTTGGATTCCTTGTTACCATTCATGTCTTTTTGTGGTAGGACATATGTTAGAACCCATGGCCACATATAATGTGTTAGGGACCCTGTAGTAGTGTTAGGAGTGTGCCAATACGGTATGTCAATATGATATGAAGTAAGAGGCTTAAGGGTAGTCCCTTATGATGCGGACACCGGCTAGCAGTGTCCTCATCATTATGGATGAAATAAAACATACACACAGACTACCGTCTGGTGGAGAAAAAAGGATAACAGTAAGGCTTTTCTCTCAAGGGGAGCAAAAGCCTCGGCCTCCACCATCACAGGCCTTTTTTCTATATCTCTCCTCACATTAGAAGATGGTCCTCATTTACCAAGCCCCTTACAACAAAAAGAGCTAATGGGCCTAATCACATCACAGAAGAAGGATATTAGCAAATGAAAAGGCACAAGTGGTTGAGCAAGTCACCCTGGCCCCTGCAAGGCTCAGCATGGATTTTAGGAAGTTACAGTAAACACTTGCAGGGTGAGGGAGTTTTCAGCAAAAAGCAGCTTAGGTATATTGCAAATCTGATTACCCACAAGAGAACCTATCTGTGGGCGTGGGTCCTGTGCATCGTTGAATGGGAGCTGGGCCCACGCCACGCCACGCAGAAGGGTCTGCCACACCTTAAGCCTCTTACTTCAGACATGTCTGGAGTGCTACATGTGGAGAAGTCAGACCTGGAAGGAAGGCAAAGCAGTGCCATCCCAGGCTGTCTTCTATTTCTTTCTTCCTTGCTTACTAATCAGATTTTAGGAAGAGTGGGAAGGAGAAGGAAACAAATGGAAAAGTGCCAGCAGAAAGGTTATTCTAGGGTCAATTTCTATAGATTCTGAAAGGAGTGAATGAGTGACATGAGATGCAGCTGCTGGAAGAACTGAACTATGGCTCCCCCCATCGCCAGTCCCGGAGTTCTCTCACAGTCTGGGACACACACTGAAGGTGGGAAGCTAGCTTTTCCATGATCAAGTCTCTCTGACTTAAGTAGCCAAATATTCAGTGTTTTATTTCCTCTAAGTTAATTGCTAGAATCGCAGGTTCTCAGTAGTTTAAAGTAGGTTGTAGAGTGTCCGTGATGTTGTAATATTATACTGACTCAGTGCATTTAGCAGAGAGTTACAAATGATGGAAATTTGCCAAATTACCAACATTTGATCACAAAGGTCATATTACTGCTGTAAAAACAGCATCTGGGTAAGCAATGCCAGAAACAGCACCTTGTGTGGTCCGGCGTGCACATAAGGTGATCTGTATTAACAGTGCTTTCAGGCCTTTGGGTATCAGTAAGACGTATTTGGGAAGAGCAAAGTCCACTCTCAGTTCTATAGCCCAAGGAACAAACATGTAAAAACAAAGAATTGAGATCAGCTTTCTCCAAACGTATCATTACCATGGTGGAGATTACTAGGTACCCTCTAACACTGCGTCTGCTTTCACACGGAGTCACTAGGGGTAATAATGAATGGTGCCACTCTCATTTCTACCCTTTGATTCCTGGATATGAGAGAAACAGCACCATGTATTAGACGCTGAATCAGAGCATATACAGTCTCCAGAGAACCTTGCACCAGCCCTGCAAGGTATTGCCACCTTCCTGGTGCTATACCTGAATCTTCAAAAGACCATATTTCTACCTGGCTGGTGTAACTCAGTGGATTGAGCGCGGGCCTGCGAACCAAAGAATTTCGGTTCGATTCCCAGTCAGGGCACATGCCGGGGTTGCAGGACAGTTCCCAGCAGGGGATGCACAAGAGGCAACTATACATTGGTATTTCTCTCCCTCTCTCCTTCACTTCCCCTCTAAAGATAAATAAATAAAGTCTTTAAAGATTTTTTTTTTTAAAAAAAGACCGTATTTCTCTCAAGCCAGCTACTTTGTGATGATGGGGAATGTGGTAAGACTGGGGAATTCCTTGAGCAAGGGCCCACTGCAACTCTTCTCTCATGGTAAAGTGAGTTTTTGGATTAGAAGCAATGCTGTGTGGAATACCATGACTATGGATAAGACATTCTGTGTGTCCTTGAATGATAGTTTCGGAATTCTTGCAAAGAAAGCAAATCTGCATCTGAGTCAATGTTATTCCAGCAAGAACAAAATGCTGCTCCTTCCATGATGGAAGCAGTCCAGTGTAATGAACCCACCATCACTGATAACTTCAAGAATGGTACCATACTGGGGATTCAGTGTTGATATCTGCTCCTGGCAGATTGGATACTCATCAGTGGCCAGACCCAGGGGGTCTTAGTAAGGAGAAGTCTGTTGCCAAGCCCAGGCTGACCTCCACCCCTGCCACCACGACTGCTTTGTTCATGGGCTCTGTGGGGGACCACAAGGTGGTTGGGAAAAGAGGCCAACTAGTATCCATAATGTGGGTCATCCTGGTCTCTTAATTATTAAAACCCCTCTCTTTTGAGGTCACCCTCTAATGAACATTCACATGGGACACACATGTCTTCACCTTTTATGACCATTCTGAGAGGTCTGTCCACATACCCATTCCCCAGATCTCCTTGTCACCAGTTTCCAATCCTGTTCTTTCCAAGTCCCTGACCATCAGCCAAGCCATTGGCCATGGCCCACAAATGGGTATATAATTGCAAATCTGGCCATTTTTCCTTCCAAGCAAAGCAACCATTGAAGTGCACCGCCTGAAGCTCTGCTCACTGGGGGGATTTCCCCTTCCCTCTGTCCTTCAGAGATGTTCCAGAACAGGGCTGTGGTGCTGCAGTGGTAAGCTTCCCGGTGGTGCTTGTACAGCATGCAGAACCATCTGTAAACCAGGCTTGAGTCTTCTCTTCCTCTGTCAACTGACCATGGGGAACTCCCTGTGAGGCCACAGGGAGAGAGAAGGCCATGTAGTAGAAATGGGGACCATGGGCATTTTAGTCATTTCTTCATGTAATTTAATTGTGTCTTCAGGGTGTCCTGGGCCCAATATGTCCTCCATTTTTTAAAAAAAATCTATTGTATCCTATTTAAATGTCTTTGTTTTATGTCCTATTTCCTAATTTCCTTGAATTGATTTTCCAGTGCTTCTTTATTATTTTCTAAATTAAGCTTTCTATTTTGGGATAATTATAGATTCATGTCCAGTTGTAAGAAATAATACAGAAAGACCCTGCTTACCCTTTACCTACTTTTTCTCAATGATAATATTTGGTGGAATGTCAATAAAAATAACCAGGATATTGATCCAAAAACATAGAGAACACTTTCATCACTGTAAACATAACTCATCTAGGCCTTTTATAGCTATACCATTCTTCTCCTGCCCCTCCCTAATCTCTGGTAACCACTAATCTGTTCTCCATTTCTATAATGTTGTCATTTCAAAATAGTTACAGATAGATTCTTACACTATATTACTTTATGGAATTGGCTTTTTCCCCATTCAGCATGATTTCCTTCAGATTCATGTAAGTTTTTATATGTATCAATTATTTGTCCCATTTTATAGCTGAGTACTATTCTATAACATATCTCTTTAACCATTTAACTATTGAGGGATGGCTACATTGTTCCCAGTTTTTCTCTATTAAGAAAAAAGCTGCTGTGACACAAAATAACATTGAAAGTAAACTGTAATTGAAAAAAAGGAATAAAGCTGTCATGAAAATTCATGTACAGATTTTGTGTGAACATAACTTTTTCATATTTCTGGGATAAATGTGCCAGAATGCAATTGCTGGATTGTATGGTAGCTGCATGTTTAGTTTCATGAGAAACTGTTTTCCAGAGTGATGTACCACTTCACTTTTCCACCAGCACTGTACAAATGAGTTAGTTTTTTGCATCTTTATCAGTATTTGCTATGCCACTATTTTAATTTTATCTACTTTGATTAGTTATATAGTGATATATCATTGTGATTTCAGTTCATATTTACCTGATGTTGAATCATGTGGAGTATCTTTTTGTGTGCTCATTTGCCATCTGTATATCTTCTTTGGTGAAATGTTTCTTCATATCTTTTGTCCATGCTTTCACTGGGTTGTTTGTTTTTTACTTTTGGGTTTTGAACTTTTTATTTTGGCTTTCTATTTTCTCAAGAGATCCATCTTACCTGAATTCTTACAATAAACAAAAAGATCCTGGTTTATTTTTTCCATGAATACAGTGACTTCTTTTATCATTCTGATATTAATCGTACAGAATTTTTAAAGAACGTTTCTTCATCTGCACTGTTTTTTTATTGTTCAAGTATAGTTGTCTCCATTTTCCCCCCACCACTCTCCTGTACCTGATCCACCCCACCTCTCACCCTCAATCCTACCCCTTTGGCTTTGTCCATGGGTCCTTTATGCATGTCCCCTGGTGATCCTGTTATCTAACACAGGACCCTGTTATCCACCCGCCCTCATAATTACTGTCAGTTTGTTCTTTATTTCAATGTCTCTGGTTATATTTTACTTACTTGTTTGTTTTGTTGATTAGATTCCACTTATAAGTGAGATCATGTGGTATTTGTCTTTCACTACTTGCCTTATTTCACTTAGCATAGTGCTCTCCAGTTCCATCCATGCTATTGCAAAGGGTAGAAGCTCCTTCTTTCTTTCCGCTGTGTAGTATTCCATTGTGTAAATGTGCCACCATTTGGTTTTTTGATCTACTCATTTACTGATGGGCACTTAGGTTGCTTCCAGCACTTGATTATTGTAAATAGAGCTGCTATGAACATTGGGGTGCATGGATTCTTTTGAATTGGTATTTCAGGGTTCTTAGGGTATAATCCCAGCAGTGGAATTGCTGGGTCAAAAGGCAGTTCTATTTTTAGTTTTCTGAGGAAATTCCATACTGTTTTCCACAGTAGCTACACCAGTTTGCATTCCCACCAACAGTTATTGGATTCCCTTTTCTCCACAGATTCGCCAGCACTTGTTTGTTAATTTGGTTATGATGGCCATTCTGACCAGTGTGAAATAGTATCTCATTGTGGTTTTAATTTGCATCTCTCTGGTGATGCTGAGCATCCTTTCCTATGCCTCTGGGACCTTTGTATGTCTTCCTTGGAGAAGTATCTGCTCAGGTCCTTTGCCTATTTTTTAATTAGATTGTTTGTCTTCCTGGAGTGGAGTTGTGTGAGTTCTTTATACATTTTGGAAATCAAACCCTTGTCCAAGGTGTCATTGGCAAATATATCTTCCCACACGATTGATTCCCTTTTCATTTTGCTGATATTTTCTTTAGCTGTGCAGAAGCTTTTTATTTTCATGAAGTCCATTTGTTTATTCTTTCCTTTATGTCCCTTGCTCTAGGGGACATATTGGTGAAAATATTGCTGTATGGAATCTCTGAGATTTTCCTATGTTCTCCTCTAGGACTTTTACCATGTCATGACTAATACTTGAATCTTTTACCCATCTTGAGTTTATTTTTGTCTATGGTATAAGGTGATTGAGGTTCTTTTTTTTTTTTTTTTTTTTTTTTTTTTTTTTTTTTTTTTTTTTTTTTTTTTTTTTTTTTTGCATGTAGCTGTCCAGGTCTTACAACACCATTTGTTGAAAAGGCTATTTTTACTCCATTTTGTGCTTTCCCCCCCTTCATTGAATATTAATTGACCTAGAGACTTGAGTTTATTTCTAGGCTCTCTACTCTGTTCCTTTGATCTAGGTGTCTGCTCTTATTGCCAGTATGAGATTGTTTTGATTACAGTGGCCTTGTAATATAGTTTGATAACAGTATTGTGATCCCTACTACTTTGTTCTTCTTTCTCAGAATTGCTGTGGCAATTCTGTGGCTATTTGGGGTCATTTATGGTTCCATATAAATTTTTGAAATGTTTGTTCTATATCTGAAATATGTCATTGGTATTTTAATAGGGATTGCATTGAATCTATAAATTGCTTTGGGTAGTATGGACCTTTTGATGATGTTAATTCTTCCAATCTATGAACACCGGATTCTTTCATTTGTTTATGTCTTCCTTAATTTCTTTCTTCAGGGTTGTGTAGTTTTCTGAGTACAAGTCTTTTACCTCCTTGGTTAGGTTTATTACTAGGTGCTTTATTTTTCTTGTTGCCCTAGAAAATGGAATTTTTTTCCTGATTTCTGTTTCTGATATTTCACTGTTGGTGTACAAAAATGCCTTCAATTTCTGTATATTGACTCTGTCTCCTGCTGTTTTGTCAAATTCACTTATTAGGTTGAGTAGTTTTTTCATGGAGTATATAGGGTTTTCTATGTACACTATCATGTCATCTGTAAACAATGATAGTTTTACTTCCTCCTTTCCAATTTGGATGCCTTTTATTTCTTTTTCTTGTCTGATTGCTGTGGCTAAGACTGCCAATACTATGTTGAATAGAAATGGTGAAAATAGATACCCTTGTCTTGTTCCTGATCTTAATGAGAAAGCTTTTGGTTTTTGCCCATTGAATATGATGTTGGCTGTAGGTTTCTTATATATGACCTTTATTATGTTGAGGTATGCTCCCTGTACTCCCACTTTGCTGAGTGTTTTTTATCATAAGTGGATGCTGTACCATATCAAATGCTTTTGCTGCATCTATTGATATGATCAGGTGATTTTTGTCTTTTCTTTTTTTTATGTGATGTATTTCATTTATTGACTTGCATATATTGTACCATCCTTGCATCCCTGGCATGAATCCCACCTGATCATGGTGTATGATCTTTTTAATGTATTGCTGGATGTGGTTTGCCAGTATTTTGTTAAGGATTTTAGTGTCTGTGTTCATCAGCAATACTGGCCTGTAGTTTTCTTTCTTTGTTTTGTCTTTATCTGCCTCTGGGATTAGAATGATGCTAACCTCATAAAAAGTGAGGGAGTCTTCCCTCTTCTTGGATATTTTGGAATAGTCTGAGAATGATAGGCATTAGCTCTTCCTTAAATGTTTTATAAAATTCGCCTGTGAAACCATACAGTCCAGGGCTTTTGTGCGTTCAAAGTTTCTTGATTAGTGCTTCCATTTCACCAGCTCTTATCAGTCTGTTCAGGCTTTCTGCTTCTTCTTTATTCAGTTTTGGAAGATTATATTTTTCTATAAATTTGTCCATTTCACCCAGGTTTTCAAATTTCCTGGCATATAGTTGTCCATATTAATTTTTTACAATCATTGTATTTCTGTAGTATCAGTTGTAATATCTCCTCTTTCATTTCTGATTTTATTTATTTGGGTCTTCTCTCTTTTTTTTTCTTGAGAAGTCTGGTTAAAGGCTTGTTGATTTTATTTATCTTTTCAAAGAAACAGCTCCTGGATTTATTGATCCTTAGAATTGTTCTTTTAGTCTGTATGTTATTTAATTCTGCTCTGATCTTGATTAGTTCCTTCTACTCACTCTGGGCTTTGTTTATTGTTGTTCCTCCAGTTCTTGTAGATGTAGGTTAGGTTGTTTATTTGAAATGTTTCTGTCTTTTTTAGGTAGGCTTTTATTGCCATGAACTACCCTCTCAGGACTGCCTTCACTGTGTCCCATAAGTTTTGGACTGTCTTGAGTTTATTTTCATTTGTTTCCAGAAACTTTTTGATTTCTTCCTTGATCTCGTTCTTAACCCATTCATTGTTTAATAGCATGCTATTCAGTGTCTATGAATTTAAATGTTTTTGAGGTTTTTTCCTAGAGATTGGTTTCTAGTTTCAGGCCTTTGTGGTCCAAGAAAATGCTTGATATGATTTCAATTTTCTTGAATTTGTTGAGGCTTGTTTAGTGTCCTATCATGTGGTCTACCTTTGAAAATGTTCCATGTGCATTTGAAAAGAATGTGCATTTTGCTTCTTTGAGATGAAAGGTTCTATATAGATCAGTTAAGTCCATTTGCTCTAGGGCATTGTTCAATGCTATAACATCCCTGACAATATTTTGTTTGGAGGATCTATCCATTGTTGACAGTGGGTGTTAAAAATCCCCTAGTATAAGTGCATTACGGTCTATATCTTTTTTGAAGTCCTCCAAGATTTTCTTTGTATATTTGGGTTCCCCCAAGTTTGATGCATGTATGTTTATAATGTTTATGTCTTCTTGATGGATTCTTTCCTTGAGTATTATGAAGTGTCCTTCTGGGTCTCATTTTATGGCCTTTGTTTTGAAGTCTATTTTGTCTGATATAAATATTGCTATCCTGTTTTTTCCCTCCTATTTGCTTGGAATATTTTTTTCCAACCCTGTACTTTCAGTCTGTGTAGGTCTTTTGTTCTGAGGTGGGTCTCTTGTAGGCAGCATATGTGCGGGTCATGTTTTCTTATCCATTCAGCCACCCTATGTGTTTTGATTGGAGCATTTTACACATTTAAATTTAAGGTTATTATTGATAAGTACTTATTCATTGCCATTTTACTGCCTTCATATGTGTGTTCCTCTCTCTCACTGTGTTTCTTCCTCTTCTTAAAGCAGTCCCTTTAGCATATCTTGCAATGCTGGTTTGGTGCAGGTATTCTCTTTTAGCCTTCTTTTTTTCCAGGAACCTTCTTATTTTACCTTCCATTTTAGTTGAGAGCCTTGCTGGGTAGAATAATCTTGGCTGCAGGCCTTTGCTTTTCATTACTTGGAATATTTTTTGGCATTCCCTTCTGGCTTGTAGTATTTCTGTTGAGAAATCAGTTGCTAACTTTATTAGAGTTCCCTTGTATGCTACTTCCTGTTTCTCATTTGCTGCCTTTAATATTCTCTCTTTGTTTTTAAAATTTGGCATTTTAATTATGATGTGTCTTGGAGTGGGCCTCTTTGGGTTCATATTGATTGGAACCCTCTATGCTTCCTGAACTTGTATGGTTTTTCCCCTCTCCGGGTTAGGTAAGTTTTCTGTCATTGTTTTTTTCAAACAGGCTTTCTATCTTTGCTCCTTTTCTTCTTTTTCTGGTATTCCTGTGATCTGAAGGTTGTTGCATTTCATGTTGTTCTGCAGTTGTCTTATGCTATCTTCATATATTTTGAGTCTTTTTTAGTGCTGCTGTTCTACCTCAGCATTGCTTTCTATTTTATCCTCCAGCTCACTAATTCGGTTCTCTGCTTCAACCAGCCTGCTTGTATTTCCTTCTAGTGTATTTTTTTTAAATGTCAGATATTGTATTCTTCATTTCTTCCTGGTTCTTGTTTATGGTTTCTATTTCCTTTTTCATGCTGTCATGGTTTCCGCTCAGTTCCTTATAGTTGTCAGTGAGTTCCCTGAGCATCCTATAATCATTCTTTTGAATGCTATATCTGATAGTTTGCTTGCCTCCATTTCATTTAGCTCTTTTATTGGGGAATCTTCCATCCCTTTTGGTTGTGGGTTCTTTCTTGTCTCCCTATTTTAGGTCACTTTTTGTTTGTTTCTGTGATTCCTAATGCTCTGCTTTGCCAGCTGTCTTCACAGGGAGAACTTCTGTGGTAGGGGTTCTGTGGGACTCAGTGGTGTGGACTCTTTGATCTCCTTGTCTGGGTGCTCTAGGGTTGCCCTTTCTTCTGTTTGTGTGGGCTCTCTTGTTGTACTGGGACTTTACCTGTTGGCGTCTCCTTTGTTGATGGGGTCTCTCCTCCAGTGGGATTACTGGTATTCTCAACTCCCACCTTGTCTTGTATGCTGTTTTACAGGTGTTGGTTAACAAAGAAGTATTACCAGACAACCAAACCTATTCCATCGAAAAAAACCACATCAGCAGTCTCAACCACGCTTGAACTAAGATTAATAAAGGTGCAGAGAGATTGAGGATATTATAAGATATGACAAAGGGAATATGAAATGACTAAAAGAGGGGTAAATATTGTTATATAGTAAGAGGGAGGAGAATTGATAAGAGTTGGGATAGAACTGAGGTGAAAAAGAGAGCAAAATTCACAATGTAAGTAAAACACAAAGGGGTGATGGAAACAATGGGATAAGAAGAAAGAAAAGTATATACTATGAGGTTTGAAGTAAAATTTAACAGGTACTGGACCAACTGGCAGCAAAATTGCAGAAAACCACAGCAGGGCTGGTAGCAGCAACAGCTGAATAAAGTTTAATAAAGGTGGAACAATTAGAATATTGTAGAAAAGCAAAAATGAATATTAGATGTCTACAGTAAAGAAAAATGATTTTGAGAAGATGGGTGAAGCAAACTAATAAGAATAAGGAGTAAAGCCCAGGCTGAGGGGGGAAAAGAAGGGAGAGAGAAAACAATAAAATAAAATTCCTCACTCAACTGACCAGGGGCAGGGCAAAGGTGAAATGGAGTAAGACAGCGGGAAGGTATTCTATGGGATTTAAAGTACAAACAAGTAGTGGACAAATAGGAGTTTCTTTGGAGAAGTACAGCAATAACCATGATATTTTACCCGGCTAGTTACTGTTTATAAAAGTTAAAAAAGAAATAAGAATCTTATGGGAGGGGAAAAATAATGTGAGCTGACTTAAGAAAGAAGAATGCTTATGCAAGGTTAGAGGGAGGAGAATTAGTGAGAGTGAGGGATGGAAACTTGGTGTAGTGCGACAGAAAAAGACTTAACCACAACAGTCATAAAGCTCAGGAAGATGGTGAAATGGATTAAGACCAGGGAAGGGTGCTGTGTAGGATTTGGAATGACAATAGTATGATAAGAACTATATAATCTAAATTAAAAGATTAAAAAGTAAAAGACCAAGAGTGGTGCATTCTTTGGAATACGAGTGAAGTGAAAGAAGAAAAATTAAAATGCAATATGCAAAGGAGAATGAAAAACAAACCAAACAATAAAAACAAACAAACTAAACTAAACTAAATAAATGGAAAGAAGTGAAGTAAAAAAATGCATGTTCTGGATAGCAAAGTGAAATTTGTCTCAGCTGTTGGTGTTCACCTTCTGACTTCTTTCTGGATCTGTCTCCAGTTTTCTCACAATTCCAGGTCCTATTGTCTTAATTTTGGGGGGCGGGGTAGGGAAGCCTTCTGCTGATTTTAAACCTGCCAAATCGGTTTTGCAGGTTTTCCCTGATCCTGTAGGCAGAGGTGGGGCTGGGCTCCGTTTTTCTTTCCTGTGGTTCTGCAAGGAAGGGGGCTCAGTCTGGGTCACAGCAATCACAGGTGCCCAGTTTCCCGCCCATGTCCTCAGACACTGGGCCGCTCACACTGTCCATTCCGCGCATTGAGGCCAGGCTGATGATAATCCACCTTGTATTGCAACCCTTTGATCAGTCTGTGAGGTACATCGAGTGGGAGCAAATCGCCCCCATCCTCCTCCCACTTTGTTGGCTTGGCCACTGCCTGTGCTCGAGGTCCCTGCATGGCCTCAGGTCCCCTATTGAAAAAAGTCTCTCTGGGCCCCTGCTGCCCCCCTTTGATCAATCCGTGAGGTGCCCCGAGTGGGAACAAATCGCACCCACACTCCTGCCTCTTGGCTGGCCTGGCACTGCGTGCAGGAGGTCCCCACACAAGGGCTAAGTTCCACTTTTGAGAAAAATCCCCTTGGGTGCCGGCCCTAACAAGTGGCCGGCTTTCCACACAGTCCAACTCTCTGACCAGCCCACATTCTACCTGGGTTGCAGCCCAGCTCTTCTCCCAGCTCCAGGTGTTGCCCGGCTCCCCACTTTCTCTGGTACTGTTCCAGCCAGCGACCGCTGCCCCAGCCAGTGTGTGCCACTGGCAGTGTGTCACTTGGTGCCTCTTTGTCCCCCCAGTGACTTTACGCGTCCAGGCCTCTCCCCGAGTGGGTCTGAGACTTCCCTGCCCTGGGACGGGAGGGAGCCGCTCGGCGGCTATCACCCTCCAGAGCTCCCGTGGCAGGGCAGCCGCGGTCTCCCGCACAAGCCCAGGGGACCTTCCCAGCGGCCTACACAATCTCTTTACTGCCTGTTTTTAAGCTCTCTGCACATTTTGGCTTCCAAACTTCTTATCAGCTGGGGTTCTATTGGCTGTTCACTCTGCTCTGTGGAAGATTGGAGATCCGCTAGGTGTCCAAGTCGAGTGCAGGAGAGTGGGCCCAGCTCCCGCCTGCATCGCTGCCCTCTTCCCTCCTGCACTGTGTTTTCATTCCGAGTATTCCTTTCATTTGTTTGTGCTCTTGCTTCATTTCCCTATTGTGGTTTCCCTCCAATGTCCAGTGATTTGTGGCTCAGGCCTCTCCTAATGTTGGGTCCAGTGTAAGACTACAGATAGAAACCCATAAACCACATATCTAAATATTTAGAAATTGCAATTCAAAGTAACAAACTGTTCAATCTTCCTACCTTGACAAGTATATTTTCAAAACAATGACAACAATAATAAAAAGTATGTATAGCTGGTTTTCACATGACATGAAATTATCAAAAACAATTGAATTTAATGATCACAGCTCATGTCTGTGTATAGATCAACAGATGTCCGGGCAAGTAATAAAATGAAGATGTAAATTATGAATTTTATAAATTCCCTAAATTATTTTCTTGCCTTTATTTCAGTAAACATACTAATTACATTTTTATAAGCAAGATTTTTACATAATTTATGTTGACAGTAATGATCTAAAGAATTAGTTCATAATTATATTTGAAGTGTATGCAATTTGAACATATTTTCAACAGAAAATGTAAGTTAAAGTGAAGCTTAGAAAAACAAAAAAACATTTTTCATGTATATTGCCAAAAATTTATCTTTATTCAAGATATTAAACATGCACATTTACGGTTGTGGCTCACTGTATCGGCCCTGTGCTGGGTCCGGAAGGAGAGGTACCACGTGTTCTTTGACACGTTCATTCTCTGTGTTTTTGATTTTTGACATATGATGATCTTTAACATAGAGGGCCAGCAAAAGAGGCCACCGCCGTCTGGGCCAAAGAGTGGTTCTCCTTTGGTTTTTCCATTCATACTGTAGCAGGGCACTAAAAAGACATTTTTCTGTGTGCACAGGTGGGGCTTCTTAACCCACAGGTTTCCATCTGTGGTGCCCAGGCCTAAATCTGGCATTTTATTGGATTCCCAGTTGCCAGTATTTTGATGTCTTCTCTCTGGATAGGGCATTTTCTCCAGAGGAGAATTTCCTAATCCCTCTGGCTGCTAGAATTCTGCAAGTAGGTGAAAGAGCCAGGGTGGGGTGGGGCCAGGGCTTGGGGGTGGGGGCAGGCCTCCCACACATTCAGCCTCCCACACAATCCCTCTGAGTTCAGACATACTTTATATGCCCACCCTCCTAAAAACCAGAACTATTTCTGGTTCTATTTCTTGAGAGCAAAATCTGATGAGCAGGGGAGATGACCTGGAGTTTCAGTAACTTCATACACAGCCTTTCAACCAGTCCACTTGGTTAGGACCAAAGTCTTCCCACCTGCCACCCCTTCCTGGGCGGGGGTGTGGGTGAGGAATCAGCTGCCTCTTGGTGGTCCCCTCTGCCAGACGGCTTTCCCACGCTGTGCTGCTTCGGCCGCTGCTCCTCTGTTCACTTAGTATCTTCTCAGTCTCACTGCCATCTGCAGCTCACTATTGCCTTCTCTCCCATTCCTTTCTTTTGTGGGCTAGTGCCATTTAAATGTTTTTGTTTGACTCCACAATAGAATTTTGGAAGGAAAGGAGATAAATCTACCATATTTAGCTGAAAGTGATATCATCTTTCAGAATTTTGAACCCCCTTGTAGAGGATAGAACAGTTTGGCTGTCATTTTGCTTGCATGTGCCACAGCCTAATCATAACCAATTTAAGCAGGTATTACTATTACCACTAGTAATAGGAAAGGTTATTAGATGTCAGTGATGGTTCCAGCTGAAAATAGAGTTTACCCAGATAGTTTAAATGAACATTAATAGAAGAAATATTTATGGAGGTATGGACATGGTTAAAAAAATAAACAAGGGGTACTGAGGCACGGAGGGAGCAGCCACAGTGAGAAGCCAGCAGCACCCCTGGGGCTAAGGGGAGAAGAGAGAGATTAGTGTTACCAGAGCCCAGTGAGAGTTGAATTCTTAGCAGAGGGATTGCCTCGTACGATGCAGTTGTGGAGGATGGAGCTGCTAGCAGAGAAGGCACTGAAGCATGGAGGAGGGTAGTAGGGAAGAAATACTGTGGCTTCTGTCTTCTCCACCCTCTGATGACTTGCAGATGTCTCGTTGGCCAGCTCCCATGGAAGCCAGGAAGCAAGAGAACCAGAGTGATATCATGTGCCTTGGGCAGCTCCTGGAGCCCAGAGCAGATAAAAGAAAGGAGCGGAGATCTTGGGGAACAGAGGAGGGTGGAGTATAACCGTATAATCAGTACCAAAGCAGAACAGAGCTCCTCATGGAATCAACAAAAGCTATTAGCCTTCACAAAGAGTGGGAACCTGGCCAGTTTCAGGAAACTTAGCACTTCATTGGACTTTATTGCTAATGGTTTGCATTGATATGATGCAGTTCCCAATATTTAGCCTCCATATCTCTTAGTTTAAATTCTTGACAGAGGTTTTTATTGGCCGAGAGTCAGCCAGTGTAGTCTCTTTCCCTTGTTAGGTGCCACCCATATCTAATTAGCTGTTTATCACGTAGTATGGGTACAGCTGCTGGGGTCTAGTACTTTGGGTAAAAATGTGGTGTCAGAGAAAGGGCCATGGCTGAGGAGGCAACCCAATAGCTATCAGCTGCTCAAATCTAGGAGTAGTTATCCGTATTGCTCTCTCCTTAGGACAGAGGGTAAGACAGTTAATGTTAGGCACTGTAAGTAAAGGTCAGGAATAAAAGGAAGTACTTAATGTGTGTGTGGAGGCGGCGGAAGCATTGTCTACTTCACAACCAGGGATGTTGTTAGGGGCCTGTAGCCTGCGCACAGCGCATCTCTAGGCACCACTGTACTGCAGCCATGTGATCGGTGCTCCTCTGGAATTCTGCAAAGTGGCAACCTCGTTCTCTATTTTGCTTGAGGACTTAATCACTTGGCTGGCATTTATCCACTTTGTACAACAAGGCTGGAGTGATCCTTGGAACCAAGTTTTACCTTTCTCCGCATCTACCACCCGTGGAAAGTGATGGAGGCAAACAGTGCCTTAAGTGGCTTAATGGGGGAATACCTATCAAGAAACACCAAAATGCAACAGAACTTTAACTACAGATTTCAAGACCCAGCCATTAGGGAAGAGCACAGAACTACTGAAATATCAATTGGGAGCTTTCCTATGGGAAGATGAGATGCCGTTATATTCCTATCTACTTACTATGTACTGTCTCTGTGAAAGAAAGAAAATCCACAAAAAGATTTTTCAGTGATTGATGATTTTATTCAAATTTATTGGAAAAGCCTGTTTTAGCTGATCAGACTCTTCTAGTGATAATAGGATTTTACAAATGCTGTGGAGGAGTGCTTTTTTGTTTGTTTGTTTTGTTTTGTTTTTGTTTTTTGAAACATGTGGTCCCAGACCAGTAGCATCTGTATCACTTAGAGATACAAATGCAGGCTGGCAAAACTTTGAGAACCGCTTCATCAGAATCACCCAATGGACTTGTTAAAACACAGTTTATTGCTTCCCTCACCACCCCCTCCCACAACAGAGCTGCTGATTTAACGCATCTGGAATGGGGCTTGAAAATATGCTATTACCGAGAAAAAGTTTTCTTAAAATGGTTTCCACCCAAAGATTTGTAAATGTATTAGGAAAAGTTTTTTTTTGCAATAGTGTGCTTCGTGTAATCCTCACGAAGACTCTTTCCAGACAGTTGGAGTGTCTACATCAAAATACAGAGATTCTAAATTGGCAAGCTCTCTTATTTCTAGTGTTATTTGCTTTGATATGGTGTTGTCTTAAGATTTTTTAAAAATAAAATATTCATCCAGAAATAACTTCAAGAGCTCACAAACTTTGTTTCAAATTCAGATGAAAAACCAAATAAGCCCCTGCGTATTAAACACGTAGCTGCTATTGTAATTCACTGAATTTGAAAAGTGATTTTGGTGAGTATAATATAAACAACCAAGCTCATATTTCAGTGTCATTTGAGACTCTTCTGCCAGTATCCTAGGAAAAGAAGAATTGAAAAAGGAAATGCTCAATACTCATCTTATAAAATCATTTCTCCATTCTGTAGTGGTCAGGAATAAAAGGAAGTACTTAATGTGTGTGTGGAGGCAGCGGAAGCATTGTCTACTTCACAACCAGGGATGTTGTTAGGGGCCTGTAGCCTGTGCACAGCGCATCTCTAGGCATGACTATACTGCGGCCACGTGATCGGTGCTCCTCTGGAATTCTGCAGTATTAAATCCTGCTCGCAGGCCCAGCAATGACTATGCATATGCAATAGAAGGCTGTGTAGTTACTAACACAGATGCACCAAGCCAGTGAACTGACTTCGGAAAAACACCAGTGAGGCTGCTAGAACACTGGGCATTACCATGCATTTATTACTAATGGCCCTACTATCATTGTAGACACAAGATTTATGTTTTGTAGTCATTGGGAGCAGCCATGACACACATTTTCCTCCCTTTCATAATTTAATTAATGTCATCACATATCATCGTCAGCCATCAGCACAGATTCTGGAGCGTGGAAAGTCATTGGAGCTAGAGCAGAGGAGCCAAGTAAAACACCTGCAAGGGATTTAAAAAGTGATTACAGTTTAGCTGCTGCAGTTTGAGTCCAAAATACAGACAACCAGGCAAAGAAGCATCTGTTCTCCTTTGTCGCAGCTCTATGTAATATATGTTGTGCATTTGCCTTGTGACTTCAGTGAGCCCCACTCCCTTGGAGCACACTCCACTCGTTCATACATACGGTCATCCAACAGATGATTATGGCTGATAAATATTTACTGCAGAAAGTATGGTCCATGTCTGTCGGCAACAGTTTTTGGAGCAGATGCTGTTTTCAAAACTTGGTAGTCATCACACGGGTGACAGGAATATAACATATTTCTATGCTAGCACCTGAACATTGTATGGTTTTCCTCAAGTTTTAAGGATATCTCATGCATGATATTTTATGTCCCCCTAACCCTAGTCCTGTGATTAGACCGGGAAGCAATGACTCCCACAGTGAAGCAACAGAAACCTGTACTGAGGGCTTTGACCAAGGTCTCAGAGCTAATAAGTAGTAGGGTGGGCACTCATAGGCAGGTTTTTTATTCTCAAGTTCAGCATTTAACAGTTAAAGCAAATAGCAAATGCAATGCTGTTAAGTTTGAGTATGATCACCTTCTCCTTCTAGAATGTTGAGTTGAGCTTTTCTGTTTTGCATTTGGCAAATGAGAATATATACAAGGTCTGGCACAAATAACACCCATTTTTATTACAAAATCTCTGATTACAAAATTATAAACATATAGTTCTGTAACATAATACTACCACACTCAGGTACCCATATGGCATTTTAGGTGAAATGTTCAAAGTAAAACTATAAATTATTATACCTATATTATGACCCTACCAACCACACTCAAGTTGGTCTTACTTCTGCCAAACTCTGTATAATGTTTTCCAATTCCTTTCCCAAGACACAATTGGCTGCAGTATTAAGGACAGAGGTGAGAGGTAATCCCAGCCTTCATTGCTGAAGTTCAGGTACATTCCAGGAGTTGGGGCCACTGGTCAGTAGGGGCAGTGGTTAGGAAATGGTAGCCATTCAATGGTGATTTCCATCCACTGGCCTCTCAGTGCTTTTTACTAGTCCCGCTGCTTCCCTCGTTGCCGAGGCAGCCTACCAGGAGTGTGCCGTTTCTATAGAGTGCTGTGTCCTTGTATAAAACTAGCTTTAAATGTTGCTCCCTCCTTCAACATTGAAAATTGCTGCTTCTAGCTGGGAAGGTGCTGTAGTACATATCCTACACAGTGATGCAGATGTTAGGTTTGCTGCAGGGAAATCTGTTAAGCTTCCTTCAGGTTCCTCAAATTCCACAGTTAATTTCACATAAGCTAAAGTAAAACTAGACAAATAAAGAAAGTGTGTTCAATTTTAGCTTGTACTATAAAGTAAAACAAAGATAAACAGAACATGATTCAAGGGTTCCCTTGAGGTGCCTGCAAGTCTTGCACAAAATATATTAGTATAAATAAAGTCATATTTGTGCCTGGTGATTTAGCTGGGTCATATTTCTAAACATTTTGAATATGTAGCTAGTAGGAGATATCATTGCATGTTTAGTTTTAAGAAGCTTTATTTTTAACACCAAATTTACTGCCCTTGAAACATACTGGACTCTAAAGTCTTATTTTTAGCAAAAAAGAAAAAAGACAGAGAAGTCTGCTAAAACTGTTTACTCTGACACAGAAATGTAGATTGCTCTTCACAGATCCTGACAAGCTATGTCCAAAGCATCCTTTTCAAGGTAGAAAATGATATGATGTTTTGTTGTCAGGGCAGAGAACAGAAATTCTTCTACTGAGTTTATTTATAAGCAAAAAATGTATTTATTACAGGGTAATAAACAATTTACAGAATTGTTGCAAAGGTTAAAAATTGAGTATGGGAGAATTACTTTAAGAGCTCAAAGGCTACCATGAAACTACAGAAATGGGAAATGGCTGGTGTTATGTCCTGCTACAGCCAGAGACTAATGTGGCTAGAAAGCTGTGGCAGCAAAAACAGACACCTTCAGAACCTTGCTTAGCAGAAGAACCAGCTGATGCAGCAGAATCCTAGCCTCCACCTCCCTGTTACTTTCACAGTGTTATAAAGGACATCTGAGAAAGTAGATCCAGAGCCCTAGCTGCAAGGGAGTCTGAAAATGTGATTTTTTAAAAAAAGCTTTCCAGCATAGAACTCAATAGCATGCATCCATCACATTTTACCTCACTGCTCCCTTGTACGGGCATGGAGATTGCTCAATTTCTGCAGCCATACACTGCACTGAAGATTCTTCTGGATTGTGTGGTATTTTCTCTGGGTTATATACCCAGGGGTAAGATAGCATGGTGATAAGGTATATGCACACTTTTTTGGACTAAGTACTGCTGGAATATTATTCTCCAGGATGGTTCCACTCATCTAACTCCCCTAAGTTTAATGTATAAATAACTTTACATTATGCCTATTATCATAAAATATGAATAATATCTTTCTACTTTTAAGGAAGAGCCTATTTATATTTAAAAGCAAATATATTTTTAATTCTTAAGTATTACATTTGAAACAATAATTAAATAGAAGATAAATCAGTAGGTTAACAAAATACTTTCTTGAAATTTTACTTTCTTTTATCAAGATGGGCAGTAGCGTGGGCCAATACACAGACAACCACAGGCTCTTGTGTTTGATGAAACTTAGATGAAACCCTACTTGTGAGACATGCGCAAGCTCTTAAACTCTCTTTGAGCCTAATTTTTTGAACATCAGCAAAATGATGGTTATAATAATAAGGACGTTGTTGAGGAACTGGAGTGGATGCATAAGAAGCAATCAGGGTGATGTCTGGCACACAGCCCTTGTGCAGGAAATGTTAGTTACAACTATCATTCTGACAAGCACCCATGGATTTATTCCTATCCCAACTCACATACATCTCCTATGGGAATGAATTTTGTGGGAAACAGAGACCTAGATTGCTGACTGCCAATAACTAAATTTTCTTAGGCTGGGTCCCCCTCAGTGCTGGATGAGTTACAGCATTAGAGACAGAATTTTCATTGTTATTTTTTGAAGACCTTAGAATGTAAAGGAGATAGAAGAATACGCGCGCGCGCGCGCGCACACACACACACACACACAGAGTTTTTGTTTTCTCCACTTTTTCTTAACTTGACGGATGGTCATGGAGAAACCCAGAGAGGAGGGCAGAGGGCAGGCCCAGCACTTTACCGTGTAGGCTCTAACTTGTGAACAGAGGCTTCACCTGAAGTTGCACCAGCCCTTCCTGCACATTGGTCCTGCACAGGTATGTTGTGTCTTCCCTCCGCCTTCCCATTCACTCTCAGGGTTAGCGGCTCTGCCTCTATCCTCTCGTAACAACTTGCATTTCCTTTTAACATTATCTTGTGAGTGCATGAATAGATTTGTTCAATTATTTGGACACTCCTGTGCTTGTTCTTCCTTTCTGGAAGGTTCTGAGAAGATTGGGAGGTATCTTTTGCATGATTTTGGTATCAGTTCAGGAGTAGTCAGCAGGTAGAAACCAGACCAGCTATTTGAACAGAGCAAATTTGATAGAGAGTTGTTAACCAGGTAGCTGGAAAGGTGAGAAAAGAATACCGATGTACCTCAGAAGTAGTAACTGCAGGAAGCAGCTACCACCCTTAACTAAAGCTGTGGGCAGGAGGGCTGATGTTGAAGTTACTAAAATGCAGAAGCTGGGAGGAGGGGCATATAGAGGTGCAATTCAGGTGGCTGGAAGGAGGTATTGGAGCCCCTGAGGAGGTGCATGATGCTGACCCTACAAACTGCATTCAGTTGCTGGTACAGTGCTGGAAGGAACTGCCTGGCCTGGCAAGGACCGTTCCTGGGGTGACACTGTAGTTGTGGCAAACACAGTGAGGATCAAGGAACGAGTTCTTACCACCTCCTTCAGCCTAGTGTGCTCCCTCTAGCACCCCCTATTGACAGAACCTAATAGGGAGTCACTGGGCAAAGCAGAAATTGCATTTATAGAGTCGTAAATCCCATTAGCTCCAGGAGAATACAAGAGTAGGTTTGGAGCAGAGAGATAACAACATGATAACCAACACATTTCTTAAAATACTAGGTGTTACATAAAAAAAATTAGGACCCATAGAAATATCCACCCACAGATGAATAGATAAACAAAGTGTGGTACACATAGTCAATGGAACACATTCAGCCTCAAAATGAAGAAAGAAATTCTGCCACATGTTACACTGTGGGTGAATCTTGAGGACATTAGGTTAAGTGAAATGAGCCAGTCACAAAAAGACAAGTATTAATACTATATACTTCCAGTTATAGGACATATCTAAAGGGGTCAAATTCAAGGAAAACAGAACGAATGGTGGTTTCCCGGATTGGGGGGTCAGTGTCCTGGACTGGGAGTTGTTTAATGGGTATACATTTCTGTTCTGCCAAGATGAAAAAGTTCTAGCAATCTGTTGCACAAAAATCTAAACGTTCTTAACACTACTGAACTGTACTTAAAATGGTTAAAATAGTAAATCTTTTGTTCTATGTTCTTAAACCACCATTTATTTTTTTTAAAGTTATAAGTACTGGCTATTTCTAAGACATTTTAGGTTTCTTTACTAGTTTTTGATTCTTATTTCCAAAGTTTTCTTCACAGTACTTTGTGGAGAATCCTTGATCCTTGTCTCATATTACAATGGGATAATCTTTGATCTTTTCTTTATTGTTACTTTATTAATATTCATGTTACAAATGATAAAAATAAGCAGCTATATATGAAATATGGTTGCAAAATAACACAGTCATCTTCTTAAAAGGCTCTGCTTTACAGCTGCTTTCAGATCCTGTATCAATAGAATGGTCCAAAGTAAAACAAATTGTTTAGAAAACCAGCAAAAACACTTTAATTAGGTTTACAGGACACACTGAAATTTCTTTGTTGAAGTTGTGTGTAGTGGAGCCAGGTTTATGCTGTTCCATGGCCGCTCTCTGTTAAATTGCCTGCTGCAGCTGATCTTGGCCGTGCTGCCTTGTAAAATTTTACAGTAAATAGTCCATTACTGGACACTGGGGTGGAGCGTGGTGGAGGGGAATGTGATCGTCCAAATTGGCCTGCACAAGGTGCACACCAATGTCCGATGAGCCTCTAAGTTGTGATGTGCAAGATGAGCCTGTAAGTCATGAAGGCATCCACCTCTCCTGAGGCTGGATTGCCTTTAAACCATTCCAGGTGGGTGGGAGAGGGCCCCCTGGGAGAAGGAAGAACTAATCCCACAACCCTTCTCAGTAACGCATCCCATGTTTGACAAATCTTGCCACTGGGTCTTTGTAGTTAGCCCATGTCTCATCTGCTGTGATTTCCTCCTCTCCCTTCCCCTCTGGTTACATCATTAATGAAGATGGGAACCAGCTGGCCTCCTTCTTCTGTACAGAGGTTTTTGTAGATGTGAAAATGATTATTCAGTTTCCCTTCAAATATTTTGCTGAACAATATTGTCCTCTAACTTTGTCCTGTACATTTTATTTTTCAGATCCCTTGGTGATCTTTTTTGGTGCTTCTCTGAAGTCTTTGCAGTTTTACCACACTTTTCTACAATTGTGGGATTCTAGTTTCCATGGAACTCTAATACATTCCTAGACAATTTTGGGATTCAGGGAAGCATAACTCATTCCTATAGAATATTCATTTAAAAATAAATATTATTAAATCCCCTTCTAAACCTTCCTGGGTTTTCTGATCAAAAGGAAACAATGTTACTCTTGCCACTTTCTGCAAAGCTAAGAGCCCTTGTCAACTGAGGTAGAAAATTAGCCTCTCTTTGAGAGATTTTTATCTTTATGGAAAATGGGATAGTGGTAATAGAAAATATATAAATATATATTGGTATAAATGAGAACCAATTGAAATGAGTATAACTGTGATAAGGTTTCTCCATATCATAAAAAGATTTTTTGTTTTTCTTTTGCCAAGATAGGAAAGCAGCCCAAGTGTCTTTCAATCAATGAGTGCATGAAATGACTATGGGATGTTTACACAATGGAATACTACTCGGCCATAAAAAAGGCAAAAGTCATACCCTTTACAATGGATGGACCTGGAGAGCATTATGCTAAGTGAAATAAGCCAGTCAGAGAAAGGCAAAAGCCAGTTAGATTCATAAGTGGAATCTAATAAACACACTGAACTAACAAAGAAAACAGAGATGGACTCAAAGATGGAGAGCAGGAGGATGGCTATGGGGAGGGGAGGTTAGGGGGTGGAAGGATCAAACAAAAAGGAAAGAGGTCTCAAGGACATGGACAGCAGTGTGGCGATTGCAGGGAGGGGTTAGGGAGGAGGATTACAAGGAGACTAAATGGGAATGGAAAAAATACAATAAAATATTAGATAAAAAAACTAATAAAAATTAGAAAAAATATAAGGGAGAAAGTTAAAAACATGTGAGGTTAGGCCATTTTGAGGAGTCAGGATTTAATAGTTTAGTGGCCACCTTTCTGAGTTTCTCTTTATATTTATTTTCATGTATTTATAATTTATCTTAAACATGACCACATCATTCTTTCTACTGGTCATGTTTTAAAAACATTTTCTGCATGTATTGTTATCTTCATATACTCCCCCTCCTCCCTGAAATGACTAATATGTTTATTCTTTCAGTCTTTTTCCATGAACATGTAGTCATATTTGAACATGTATTTAAAGACTCATCACTTTTTGTTTTAGAGAAAATTATATAGTCTCTTATGCCTATTACTTTTTTCACTGAACAAATTTTTATAGATATTTCTGCCAGGCAACCTGTACAGATTTAACTCATTTATTTTCATGGCTGCATAATGATATGGATATGATTCAATTCAGCCCATCCCCCACGTGTGTTTGCGGATATGCTTCGTTGCTGTGTTGTGTCAGATCTTCAGGATGTGGTTGCACAGCCATTGATATGTCAGAATGGGATGTAGAAGACAGTCAACACTATGGTAATAAAAGTAAGTGAATTATGTCCTCTGCACACAAATTTAGAGAAAGAATTAGAAAGGCAATAAAAAGCAGAAGACAGGAGTTAATAAAGATAAAAAGAGAAAATAATGACTTAGAACACAACATAATTCTAGAGAGTTGTTTGAAACAGACTTAATAGGGTCTTTTCTACATTTTTATGTGAAAGAAAAATTTTTTTTAAAGACACAGTTCACCTAGCAGAGACTCTGTGTCTGAAGAAAACCCATATAGTTGTCTCTGTAAACACACACACACACACACACACACACGCACGCACGCACACACACAAAGTCAAAAATCTCTATATTCAAGGGCATAGAAGGTTGTGGAATCTGGGAAGGAGCATATTTTAACAAGAAAACATTTTCCTTTAAAATAATGATTTAAATGTGCCTTTGCTTGATGAAAAATGAAAATATGAGAAAAAGTGTGAGATTCTGAAAATATATATTCCATTAGACATCTTTTTAAAAAAATCAAACCATTTTATTGAGGATCTTTGTGGGGGAGGGTCGCAGAGCTGGGACGACGACACTGAGACCCGATGTCCTCCGCCCCGCCGGGATCTGCCCCCTTGCAGCTGCTGGAAGACCACCGGACATCTTCCACAATATTTGTAAAAAATTAGGTGCATTTTTAGGTATTCATGATTAGTACCTTGTGCTGTTGGCTCTCATCTTACAGTTTTATTTATTTTTTTAGTCATAACAGGCTGCTGATTTTCTTTCAAGCACTCTCAAACCAGTAAGTGTGTAAGCCCCAGCCAAAATTGCATGTAATCATCTAAAAATTCTCCAACGTCCCAGCCAGAAGGCTCCCCTTCAATTTGCCCCTGATGCCTGTGCTCCCTTTTCAACTCATTTCCCTTCCCATGTTCTTTTCTTTTAGAAGTAAAAACCTCGGTAATTCTTTCTGACACAATTTGGGCTACATTCTGAAGTCTTACTCAGTTATCGTTAAGATTTTTTTGGGGGGGGATTATTAGACTCCTTCCACACTTCCAAGTCAGTTCTGAAGGTGCTTTTATGCATAATGGCAGTGACATGGATTTGAAAGAATGTATGTTCTTATCATGTTCCTTAAAATAGAATGTGTTTTTGTAAAAGAGAAATTAGGATATCTGGCTCCATGAATGAAAAAATGTCAGTGACTTGATAAAAATGAAAGAAGAGCCATTAGCGCCCCTAAAATATTATATACACAGTCCCTGGCACTGGCGATACGACGATGAACCGGAGAGGACAGCCTCTCTCTGCTTCCGAGGGACGGCGACTGATGGGAAAATGCTGGGGTTTTATTGTAAGACTGTGTGGAAGGCGGCCTGATACAGGGAGTAGGGGGACGGTGGGCCTACACAACCAAGGCTTTAACTTCACTTAGGGGGGATCTGGGACCCTTTCTTGGGAGAAGGCGCATTTGAGCTGAAAATCAAAGTGGTCCCCTTCTCAGTTTCTCCACCAGTAAAATGAGAGCAGTAACGTAGCTGAGGTTCCATTGTTCGAAGCAGAACTTGGGCTGAGACCAGAAGGTGTATCTGTGTGGTGTGTGTGTGTACACCTAAATTTTAATATGGACATGTCTTATGTGGGAATTAAAAACTAACAGAGCTACAGTATGTCAAAGCACCTGTGGGGAAGTAGGCACATGCTTCAGCCTTCCTGAACCTTGCACTCCACTCTATGTGGGCTACAAGGTCTTCCACCGCCGCCCAGCAGCAGGCTGAGTAGACTGGGTTTCCTTTCACATGTCTTTTGAGTGAAGGCAATAGTTAAGCAAATGGCTTTTTGAAGGTCTCTAAAGTGAAGTGAAAAATTCCATTTAGTCTTTGCTTTGGGGGAGAGAGGCAGAGAACCTATGATATCGGTTCCAGTGGGAGGTTCATGTATGCCTATTAAGAAGCATTTTCAGAAATAACTCTTGGTAGATTGGAGTCGTTCTTTCTGGGTTGTGATCCTTGACCCCGGCTGCCTCTGACAAGTGTTTAGAACCATGGATGCTCCAGGTTCTAAAAAGGCTCATTCATTCACAGGCTCTAGGCATGGGGCCCTGGTATTGGTATTCAAAAAAGCTCCCCTGGTGATTTTAATGGGCAGCCAAGATTGATGTACATTGCATGAGGGGCAGAATGCCAGGGAAATTGACATGCACTTCATTCAGTCTCTCAACCTATCAAGAGGCTTTTGGGAATGTGTTGGGGTCATTAGAAATTACTCGTAGCTACTGGACAGGTAAGCAGGGGGCCAGCACCTGCAGACAGTAGGCAGGGTCATGAGGTTATAAAAGCTGTGAGGATGGTGAAGGAGAGCATCCCTAAAAGCCCACCGTCTCCTCTGTGCTCCCAGTATCATGGGGATTCGTGGAGGTTTGGAAATTGGATGTGCTGCTGTGTAACCCCCTCCCTGTGTCTTCCCATGCACAGAGCTGCCTCCTTTAAGTACATTAAGGGAAACCTTGTCCATCAGCGTGCTTCTGTGAATTGCTTGCTGCCAGCCTTGTGATGACCCTGCAGTTGTACATTACACTACAGGCACAGAATATATTTGAACCATTGAGACAGTGGCTGAATGAGGTTTTCTTTTTCTTTTTTTAGATTTTATTTACTTACTTTTAGACAGAGCAGAAGGGAGGGGGAAAGAATGGGAGAGACACATCAATGTGTGGTTGCCTCTTGTGTGCCCCCACCAGGGACCTGGCCTGCAACCCAGGCATGTGCCCTGACTGGGAATTGAACCTAAGTGACCCTTTGGTTTGCAGGCCGGTGCTCAACCCACTGAGCCACACCAGCCAGGGCATGAAAGAAGTTTTTTTTTGCCTTTAACCATTTGTCACTCCTCCCCTGGAGGCGGTGGGAGCTGTGGTAAGAGTAAGGGGTCTGTCTGCTGGCACAGTGATGTATTCATGTGGTGTTATAAGGGGCAGCTACTAGTAGCAAAAAGAAGATTTGTCCTTGTAAATATTCCACTCTGAGGCATGTGACTGTCGTGATGTGTTACACCTGCATGCCTTCTAGACAGCATGGATGGCAATATAAAAGATTTTTATGAAAGCAGCCATGATTTGTTGGCCAAATGTTTGCAATTATTACTTCCTTTTTAACACATAATTCTTGAGAACAACTTGTAATCTTTAAAAGATAACTTGAGTAATATATATGTGTATATATGCATACATTAAAGAAAAATCAGAAATACAATCAAATTAAAACTATTATAACAGGAAAAAACTAACATTTTTCCTTATAGATTGACTTCTAGAAGCTTCTAGAAGCAATTATTACTTCCTTTTTAACACATAATTCTTGAGAACAACTTGTAATCTTTAAAAGATAACTTGAGTAATATATATGTGTATATATGCATACATTAAAGAAAAATCAGAAATACAATCAAATTAAAACTATTATAACAGGAAAAAACTAACATTTTTCCTTATAGATTGACTTCTATATAAGTGTGTGTTTATATACATGCACACTTTTCATTGACAGGTTCTCTGCACCAGGCTTCACATATGTGCAATCAGAGCCATTCTTTCCTCTGCTGTTTATGTGGAGGATGGGATAACCATTGTAGACAGACCTTTCTGTATTCCCCACTACCCCACCCTCTGGCTTTCACGGAAGTCTGACCATTGAGAGGCCTTGGTGGGAGACTGGAGGGCAGGAGGAAAGAAGGAGCCAGGGTATCTCTATGTCCCTCTGTCTGCTGTAAAGCAAAAAAGAATATAGGTTGCTTTTCAGAGTCTTTGGACTTCATTTATAAAGTGAGAGTCTTGGTTTCTTTGCTTTTATGCGACACATTAAGATTGGCTGTTTTCTCACAGTGCAGACTCAAATACGAAGGAAACAAGAGCAATAACTGTACCTTTAACTCTATGGCTTGATTAAAAATACAGGCACACACCCCTTTGCGCTGTAAGCATGCTTTTCTCTTGCCATGTGTTTTTGGCAATGTCAGGCACTCATGGCAGGATTACTGTTTGTACACAGCCTCTTGGGCATCCAATAGAGCATCACTGAATCCAGAGATGTTCTGGATGAGAGCATCCATGCAGCATCTGCCACGTTACCTGATGGAATAGTGGGGAGAGACCACTTATCCAGTAGCCTCCCTGGACAAGTTAAGGGTGGAGTGTACACTTGGAGGGTGCTGCAGAGGTTGCTGTCAGCGTAGTCACAGAGGGCCATTGGGTGGCCAGCTCCAACTGAGTCCACCTGGCGTAGATTCTTACATGCAGCTCCTGCTGCCAATAATGAGTTAACCGGTGACATGGGAAACCCAGGCTGTGTTTACCAACCCATTTCCACCCTGTTTTTCCTACAGGAACTCACAAACTGACTGGTGGCCAAAATTTGGTAGTTTCTAGCAATACTTCAAGATCAGAGAGAGTAGGAAGGTATCTACAAGTTAATATGGTAGCTAGGAGGCAACAATTGAACTCCACAAGGACACAACATTATGTTGTCATTGTAATATTTCCAAATAGTAAAATTTCTTCTTTAATGTCTTATGTAATAGAATGTGGGTCATTTTGCTGAAACATCCTGGAGAAGGTTCTGAATTTTCACTTCTCACTTGCTTAGGACTGTATAACCTCTCCCTCTGCTCCCGCTGATTTCCCGGTTGGTTTAGTACAAACACCTTAACTCAAAAATGACAACTGTCTGCTTGGCAATAAAAATCAGTTGCCACAGAGAAGACTTGGTAGAAGCAGGCAGGAAAGGACTTGGACTCTTAGGTTGCTTCTCAATTACATCAAAATTACACTTCTGTGTTTACAAGCATGGCCTGTGGGAAGACTTGGTTGGGTGTCCTCACCAATGAGCATTTCACAGTCTCCCTGACCTGAGCCCACCTGCACGTGGGCAGCAGCGCAGTCCAGGCACCGTTGGGAGACAGGATGCCACCTCTCACCTGCTCACGTGAATACTTCTTATTGCTGTCTTCACTAAGATTCAGAGGATCACGATGAAGCAAGATGGAATAAATTCTGAGATCCTAAAGAAGAAGCAGTTTCCAGATAGAACTCTCTACAGTAGTGTTAAAATTAGGGACACTTTTAAAATAATAATCTCTAAAACAAATTAGGTACATTTGTTTGCTGGGGCTGCCAGTGCAAAACACCACAGACCGAATGGCTTAAACAGCAGGAATTTTCACACAGTCCTGGAGGCTGGGGAGTCCCAGACCAGGGTGTCAGGTTGGGTTCCTCCTGAGGCCTCTCTCCATGGCTTGCAGATAGATGGCCTCC
Source organism: Anoura caudifer (assembly GCA_004027475.1). Taxonomy (NCBI): domain Eukaryota; kingdom Metazoa; phylum Chordata; class Mammalia; order Chiroptera; family Phyllostomidae; genus Anoura; species Anoura caudifer. Next base: position 32,046 of record PVKU01005768.1, read on the forward strand.
TATTCACTGTCTTCATGTGGTCTTTCCCCTGTGCACATGCACCCCTGGTGTCTCTTTTTGGGTGTTAATTATATTTTAAAGTTTTTTCCCAATGATTTAAAATATTTATTGAGGAATAATATACATACCATAAAGTACACACATTTTCAATATATAGCCCAAGGAATTTTAGCAACCAAGACACTTGTGCATCCAACATCCCAACCAAGATATAGGATACTTCTAGCCCTAGGAGACTCACTTATGCTTCCTTTCACTCACTAACCCCTCTCAAAGAACACTACTGTTCTGTGGTTCATGTGTGAGACCGGAGCCTTCTCAAGTCTTCTTGGACATGCACAAGGCTCCCGAATATGGGCACGGCCTTCGGCATTCCCAGAATATAGAGGAGTTTTTCAAAGCTCTCCATGGATGTCTCAAACCCCAGATTTTTCTTTCAAGTTTTGTGGTCAGCCTCTTGTTATCCCCAACTGGTAATGCTGCCCGGGAGCTGTGATGTTGTACAATTGGTGCCCATTGTTTTCATTAAACCCCCTAAAGATAAAGCTGTTCTCACAGAAGGAGCTCTGAGTCAGGACAAATCAAGACCAGTCCTGAGAATGGAGCTTTTTAGCGAATTGCATGACAAGGCTTTTGTAGAGCTCCAAGCCTCTTCTGCTCCCTCCATGGGCTGCGAGACTGCGGGTAGTTAGAGCTGCCATAGCTTCAGGCTACTGATTTTCAAGGAGACCACGGAGCTGGGGGAGAGGAGGACAGGGTTAGGGCAAGTTAAATCACCATAAAACTCACCGTTCTTACTGAGATTCAGCCATCTTTTCTTGAATAAAACTCCTTGGATGTTGGGAGCCGCCCTGCCTGGTTTCAGAAGCTGTAACCCTGCCATGGCTAAGGCTGAGTGAGCCACTAAGGAGACAAAGCTTATCTCCCTGGCAGGGGTGCTGCCTCTGCCTCTGATTCTTTTACTTCATGCTGCCTGGCCCCCAGTGCTTGATCGGTTAGCCAATGACAGGCAAGATTCCTCAAGGGAGGGATGACCTAAGACAGGCAGAGCCCCTGGCAGATCATGGGGAGCCCCCAGGGAAGGACTTGGGGGGCTATAGCAACAGGGGGTGATGGACCCTCGCCCCTCGGCCTTGACATAGCCTGAGTCCTCATTCTGTCTGCAGGAAGTCTCCTAATCTCTTGGCTGCCTTACTTCCCCTGCCTGACTCAAGCCTGAAACAATGACAGAGGGTGGTACAGCTCTGTGCTGCAAAGGGCAGGTTCCCCGGGTGATCAGGCCTAAGAAAGAATACACAAAATCCTGTGAAAACTGCTTTGCTAAGAATGCTCTCAATTAAATGATAAGGGTCCAAGCAGGAAATGAGTTTGTTCCCCAAAGTTTTGTAGCCTTTAACTAACAGACCCTGACTCAGAATAAGCCCTCATAGTTCTTTGTATGCTATCTATTGTTTGATCCTTACTGCCTGACAATGATTAATGAGCTTTACCTGTATTCCTGTGCAAATTGAAACCCAATAAAAACCTGTCAAGGCAAGGATCTGGACGCTCTCCTCTTGAGAGAGTGGCTAGGCTATCTCTTTCCCTCCATAGGACTTGGTAGTTTGTGTGATTTTGTCTCGTTTCCCATCCATAACGCTGTGGACACTGAGGGCTGGTGTCCGCCTCACTTGGATTGTTGCAAGTCTTTAGTTAAATTTCTAGAGTTCTGAGCAGGTTGATTTTTGAGAGTTTTTGACTGTTTTCTCATTGCTTTTATAGAATAGCAAATTCTCCGAGCTCCTTACTCTAGCATTCTGGAAGGCATCCATCAGACGGCGCTCGCTCTCCAAACCGGATTTTACTGTAAGTTTGGACATAACAAAGCATAGCACAGAAAATATGCAACTCATATGAGGGGGGACGACTTTCAGAATCCACAGATCCAGACTTCTCTTCCTGGGAAGTGCTACCAGGACGTCCGTGCTCGGCAGAGGGTGGGCTGCTCCCCAGACTATCTCCCTGTAGCTGGCAATGGCTTGATCCTCATCACCTCAGTGGCAATGAAATTTGTCTCTTACTTGTAGGCTTATTGAAAATAGCCACGAGGTAAGAAATAGGTGAGTAGTTTTCTCTCTTACTAAAGTCCAAGTGTTTCTTCTGCTATTCCTGGAACTATCTGTTTTCAGGGCATCAACAGTGAGATATCCACCGCCTGCTAGAAAAGTCCAACCCTACTTGAAGGGTTTATGACCTTCCACTCCAGTCTCAGTAAGTTAATCACCTTAGAACACAAAGGTCTAAACTCAGTGTAGTCCTCCAAGTCTGGGTTATTGTGTATGAAACAGCACTAGGACTTTAGTGGACTGTTTCTGCTTGAACATCATTAGGTTCTACCAGATTTCTTTTGGGTCCTTTTTCCAATTTGATTTGAAGAAATCTATGTAAGTCCTTTCTCCAGGCTTCTTGGTTTCAACTCCTCATCTTGTCTAAGAGCTTCTGCTCAAACAAAAATACAATTTCTTCACACAAACCAGGGGCAATTTGTAGGCAGAGTGCACACAAAATTCCTAAGGAAAAAGAAACTTTTTTTTTCTCAGCCCCAGTGGCTGCTCAACGGAAAGACAATGATGTTTGTGGAGACTCTGCCCCACGTGTATCGGCCGCCCGACCACCGGCTGCTCGTCCATGATGCCAGCATGAAGGGTTTGCGAGGCTTCAGACTGGTCCCCAAAGAGGATGAATTAATGTTTATTTTTTATTTTCTTAGCTAAGGACGCCCACTCAGTCTTAAGGACAAAGAAACAGCAGGTCTCAGAAGATAATTAAAGTTACTATATTTTGCAAGATGGAATACTTTGGCAGGTTTTAAATGTCAGTTTTTACCTCTTTACAGCTTCTACCCATAAGCATTTCAAAATTCTTAAGGATCTGGTTTTAAAGAGGTCCTTCTGTGACACATGCACTATTTTCAGAAAGTTAATCCAAACACACACAAACCCGAGGAGCAGGGAGACCCTTAGTTGAAAATAAAATATTGAGGAGTTTGTGGTCTCCAAAGTCACAAAGACCACTATTTGTGAAACACTGATTTAATGGGGGAAAAACAAACCACATCTCGCCTATTTCTGTTTAGAGGGTATTCAGTGCCCCCACAATTGTAAATTCTAGGTTGAGTGTTTGATATTATAAGAACTTAAAGACCCGACAGATGGAGACAGAAGTATGAACTCTGCAATACAATTTGGAACCTTTGGTATCCAGGCAACAGTCAAATAAGGTTTTGTTTAAAAAGAACGGGAGAACATAAAGTGGAACTTCGCAGGGGACTCGGTAACACTGTGCTTTCGTGCCCGGTGGAGGCCGGTCTGCTTGTGAGCAAACAGGTGCCGGTTCCTTTTATGGTCTCGAGTGGGGTCCCTAGCACAACCCTGTCTGCCTTAACTCCATGCCTTCCTGCCTTTATGACCTAAGTGTGGGGACTTCTTGTCCTGAATCAGGAGAGAACCTCCAACAAAGACACTTAGTAAAGACAAAAATCCCTCTAATTTTAGAATTGAGAGAGACCAGTTACGTTTTTGCTTTCCTCGGTAATGTACTTCACACCGGCAGAATGGAAAGTTTCGTTCTAATTCTATCAAAAGTGATAAAGTGCTTTCATCCTGGACTCATCTTCACAATTCCTGCCGCCCCATCTCTCAGTGCTGTGACCAGCACTATAATTAGTTGTGGCTAATGTCCTCAATTGCAAAGGGGAAATTAGTATCTGATATGTGTGCATTTGGAGACCAAATGAATTAGACAGATGCACAAGTCTTTCCAGGGTTACTTTGTTTCCTGTGACACTCAGTAATGTGAGTTAAGAAAATAAAATATATAAATTGCAAATATGTAGCATTTCTGATCATAGTTTTCATAGTGACCAGGCCAAGGTAAATACTTTGTAAATGTCTTTTGAATGAGTAAGTGAAATAAAGGTCAAATCATTGCATTTTTTAACTGTAATTGTAATGCACATAGGATTCCTAAATCTGTCACTCAGAATAACCCTTGTTTTGCAATGAACCCCAAGAGATCAATGATCCCCCTATTTTTACTATGAAAAGGCTCTGGCAAACAAATCTCTTGAGGACTTTTTTTTTAGTATTTACTTTCAGAACAATATGCTCAGTTTTCTAAGCATGATGACACTAGAAGTCTTGTAAAGAAAGCAGCCTGGGGTCAACTTGGGGCTGTTTATTTCCCAACAGTTAGTTCATTTGGCCTCTCCAGGTTGTATGCGGGGTGTCGGGGGTACTGGTGGCAGGGGGTGTTTGTCTATGGGTGTTGATTTACTCCTGCCAGTGGAAACAGGCTGTTGCCTTATTTTCTGAGCAATGACACAGTGCTGGGCACAACTTTTACCACTCATGAACCATCTTTCAGAAGCAGTACATAAAGAACAAAAAGAATAAAACAGATAAATTTCATTTATGAATGCTGGTAGTAGTCTTTAGGGAAAATTTACCTTTTTATCATTAAGAATTAGTAATACTAGAGTATTGAAAATCAGACGAATTCCATATTGAATTTTCTTGAAATCCCTTAATATCTTCCTCTAGAAACAAAAGGATTAAAGTAGGTAAAGGTTTGAGAAGAAAGGCTATTGTGTTATTCTCCAGGATCAGTCAACTTTAGGTTCTCAGGGATCTTTCCATGCCAGCCACCCTGGCCTTCAGCTCGTGCATTGTGATGCTCTTTCCTGCCACAGGACCTTTGCACATGACTGTATTAGAATACTCTTTCTTCTCTTCATGTAGTTTACTGCTACTCTTCAGATCTTTTAGAAAAAAAATTTTAATGCCAAAATGATCATACAGCACTATGTCTTCTTATCATAGTTTAATTTATAATATATTCATGTTATTACTTGATTAGTGTCTGACTTGCCATTAAACTGACTGTGAGGGCAGGGATGTGTCTGTTTTGACCTCACATGTGACCTCACAACCTCAGAGAAGGAAATGATTAATTCTGCCTGGAAGCCAGTGAGAGCTGAAATAAACATGAAGTATAACGCAGTGTATTAGTTTAGCCTGGTGAAATATAATATGCCAGGTAAGAAAGATACCCCAATCACGGGACCCACATGATTAAACACATGATGTATCCAGAAGTCAGAGCATGGATGTAAAGGAGGGGATGAGGAGAGAGGGGCTGACAGGGGCAGATTGGGACCAGATTGCTGAGGACCCTGGGCTTGTTAAGAAGTTTGGATATTTTCTAGGCAACGAGGAGCCATTTGAAGACTATTAAGCTGTGGAATAACACAATCCCATCTGTGTTTCTGATATAATTCTGGCAGCAGTGTGGAAGGCAGTGGAACTAAAAATAGGATTTTAAGTAACATGCTCAATACTTTTCCCCTATTTGTAAAGTCACCCAATTTTTAGCCCTGACATACATCCTGTTTGTACAGGAAATCCCTAAGTCTGAGGAAGCGTCTCCTGAACTTAAGGAGAGTTTTGTTATAAAGCTAAAGGGCAAAGTGCCCATCAGCCATTGTATTATGTTGTGTGCCAGTAAGTGTCCCATAATGCACTCATTTAAAAGAAAGTAATTATCCTAATTCATGGAACTGTAAAATTTGAGTATTGTTCAGACATTCTCAGAAACTGGCCTTTAGGAAATATTGCAGAGAAACAGCCCAGGAGATCACCTTCCAACAAAGGTGCAGGCCCGCAGGAGAATGATCTCCTTCGAAAAAAGTGAGCAGCAGTATCCTACAAACGGAAACCCACAGTATATCTTGATATTACTGGCAATCTTGAAAAACATCAGCATTTGGGGGCCAGGGACAGAGTAACATTTATTGAGGACTTATTATGCACCAGCTGCTGTTCTAATAGTTTTAACACGGTTAGCCCATGGAATCCTGACAATGCGATGGGACTCTATTATCAGCTCTAGTGCACATTTGAAAAAGTGGAAACAGATCCAGGGTAAGTACCTTGTCTACGGTGGAGCCCCTCACCCTCGCTGTTCTGCCTCCTCGGACGAGCTGTGCTCAGATGTGGAAAGGCCCCTCTCTCCTCCTTAAGGTGCCAGCTTTGCTCATCCTCTGTTCCTTTCAATTCACGAGAAAAATGTCCGTTTACCTGGGTTGGTGTTTCCTGGCTTTGACTGTCACATAAAATCACCTGAATTTAAGTCTGGTAAGATTTTATAAACACTTGGCTTTGACGGTGATCATTTTCAAGAATTGGTTTAGGCCAGACCTGGCTCAGGAGGTAAAAAGAACTGAGAACCTGGCTGTTAGAAATTCCGACTCACAAGGTGTCTGCAGCTGGCCACAGCTCTAACACAGAATCTTAATTGCTGCTCCTTTTGGGTATTGTTTTTGAGTTGATTATATCACTCTTCAAAAATTCCTTGTGGGGGAGTGGGCAGTTATTTTCCCCTAGTGCTCTGCTCCTAGAATTTATGCTGCCAAATAAAAACACAAATGAACCCACATTTCTTTGTGCCTCACATTTCTCATCTTGCAAAACCTCTGTGGTCACCCGTACATCTGAACTGGGTTCCGTATAATAGTCTTTCTTGGTGTTGCAATTGGAAGTGTTCTTATAAGGATCCCGGCAGCTCCTCGAGGCTTTGTGACAGTGATGCTCGGAATTACGGTAATAAAGAAAAAAAGTTCAGAATAGGAAATGGCATGAGCTGCTTTGATAGAGCCCATATAAGTTCAAGAATGATAATCTTTGGAACAGTTAAATGTTAATAATATAACTAGTTGTTATATGATGATACCCTATTAATTATGATAGCCTCCTAATTTTATACATGTCTGTTAACAAAAATGACTAAATGGAGTCTAAAGAAATCAACAGGAGCACTAAGGATACTCTATATTTTTAAGTGATAGTGTTCTAGGACCTCAGGGATTATATATTCAACTCCCTACCCCTCACTGACCACTATGTCCCTCTACCACCCAAAACCAGGTGTAAGGGTACCCCAGGGTTTTTAAACTCAAATGCCTGTAGAGATCACTGTCATAGAAATGAGTAAAGCAGACCCAGAGATCTGCCTCTCCTCTCTCTGGAAACAGAAGTACTACTTTTTGTTTTTCTACTTTGGTAGAAACATGGGAACAGGGAAAATTTTCTCTACTGTGAGGAACATCACAGTGCAATTCAGGTGAGAATAGGCACTGTGACCAACATCCCTGCTGAAACATTGAGCTCCACACTGCCCTCTGCTGGCCCTCTTCCTCTCAGCCAACCCTACCTTTTAGGGGTTTATTTCTTCATTCGTAGTACCAAAATCTGCATCAGTTTGAGAGATTTGAGTTGCATGTAATAGAAAATAGGATTAAACTGGCTTAAGAAACAAATTACTCAGTCTACAGAAGTAGAGGTTACTTTCCAGAGGTTTATAGGGTTTCAGGTGAGGTTTGATCAGGGCTCTCTCTGTGTGCCTCTGTGTTTTGTTTGGCTCTGTCCTCCTTCATGTTTTGACCGTGTTCTCATGCTGACTTTTGCCAGGTATTCAAATGGCTGCAGCAGCGTCAGGTATCACAGAAGTATGCCATGTTGTCCAGGACAAGAGAAGGGTCCCCCTCCTACCTCAGCCATCAAACGGAAGTCCTACACATCCACTGAGGGGACCCATCACTATGGCCAGAAGGACCAGATTACACGTATGACTCTTTTTACCCATCTCTGGAGCTGGGGTCTGGGCCAATAACACCGAACCATGGTTGCCACTTAATTGGGAAAGAGTGAAAGGATGAGGAGGAGCTCTGGGCTCCAAGGTTCTCCCAGGCCACAACCTGTGAGAGAAGAGAGATGATCACTCAGGGCCCACATACCTTGACTCTGTGTAGGAATTGGATTTTTTTTTTTTACTTCTTTTGGCCCTTGGACCAACCAGAGTTTGGAAGATCACAATCCATAAGGCTAGTTATTTGTTCACTTGCACGGCTGAACATCAGGAAAGACCCATGGTTGACACTTCCTTTCATATCACATGGATCAGGGAGCAGCTTTTTTGCAATGGAAAGAGGACGGCCAATGAGCAAAACAGCAGACGATCAATCACTCCACCTTATTTCCAGGGTTCCTGCCCTTTGGCCAGGAGCTGACATCTCCCAGAGACGACAGCACACCCCCAGGCGTTGATGTTTAAAGACAGAATCACAATGTGCACTAGTGTGTTTTTAAAGCACTATGAGAACATCATGGGGTTTATGGCTAAGTGTATCTAACAATTCATACTGTTTGGATGTACGATATTCTGTGAGCTTACTGAGCGGTGTGTGAATCATTCTATGGTATACTTGCTCTGCAACATACATCCAACCTTTAGTTCTTAGCACAATGTCTAACCCTGTCCTTCTCCCTTGCCCCAACCCACACAGCATACAAATGATGAACTTATCAGAGAATCAAGACACAGAAGGTAGCCTCTCATTTTTTCTCTTGAGAATTTCCATTTGAAGGAAGGGTGAGTACCATTCAGGCTCTGGTCATTGGTTCACATGAATCCATCCCCACATATCCTAGGTGGGTGAACTTGCGGCTTTTGAAAAGCTCCGCTCAGGTATTTGACAGCTGGCAGTTTTTGGAAACCTCGGAAAAAGAATGCACTATGTTTTCCTTACTTAGAGATTCAGATCCCAGTGCACACATGGCATAGGGACGACCTCTTCAGTCTGGAAAGTCGATGAGCTTTTATGGAGGACACTTAGAAGGATCCCCTCTGGTGGGGTCCTGTGTTTTCTAGCATCACCAGGGGACCGTTTCTGCCTCTGATGGAGGTGGGTGCCATTAGCTCACTGTGGAGTGGTCTGTTCTTTCCCAGCCAGGGTTGCCTGCATTTGCGGCCCCTTCCGAGATGTAGACGAGATCTGTGTCAAGGAGCCACATGTGTGACTTTGACAAAGTTCCTACCCAAACCCCACTCTTTGCTTGGGGTGGTGCTCATTTGCTCTCTGTGTTTCTGAAAAAAAGAAGCCTGCCTCTCCGCTCCACATCCCAGCTGATGGAACTGGGTGATGGGCTGCCACGATGGGACCAGAGCTCCTGTCCTGTGGGAAGTGATATGAGTGGTCAGAGCAGCTCCCATTCCCCACCTGTAACTCTGCCCGGGGGGCTCTGTTCTTACAGGCCCCACTGCAGGCTGTGGGTAACTCCTGTGCTCTACGTTCCTTATAAGTGAGTGGGAAGCCGGTTCTCAAGCTCAGGACTCTTTGGGTGGTTGAAAGAGTCCCCCTTTCAGGGGCAGAACAGGGCAGGGGCAGGAGTGGCATCTGATCAGCACTGTCTGGAGGGGGCACAATGCAAGCCTCATGTGTGAGCCACCCAGGTAATTTTATAATTTTCTAATCACATTAAAAAAGTAAACAGACATGGTGTTGGGTATGATAGGGATTCAAGGGAAAAAGCAATCTTTGGACTCATCTCTTAGTAACTTGCGATTCTTGTTTTATGCTGATGAAACAAAGGAAAAATAATCAGGAAAGGTCCGGTCTGGAGAGAGGAGGCACATCTTAGTTTGGCAGATGCCAGGGCGGAGCCCTGGTGCCCCGTACTTTGTCCCTACCGCTGGTGATGAGGGTCGCTGCAGGATGGCTCACTAATGAATCAGAAATGTGAGTGGGAGAAATAAGTTACAAGACATGAAAGTTAAGATTTACAAAACTTGGTTCTATGACTCTGAGATGTCGGAGATTAAATAATAATTGGAATATTATATATTTGTATCATCAGGGCACAGTCAGATAAAAAATACTTGTTTTCAACTTCAAGTGACATTGAAGATCATTTTCTTAGGAATGTAAGTTCACACACGAGGAGAGGAGAAGCAGCCTCCCTGCAGAGCTGAGCAAAAACAAACACGACCCCTGCTGTGCTTGTTTTGGTGGCATCGGAGGCCCAGGTTTGTGTAAATCAGTGCACTCACTTGAATCCGTAGCCAGCCTCGGCCTGTCAGAACTGGAATATTGAGCTCCATACCAATTCAAACATCTAGAAATCGCAAGCACCTTGGTTTAGCAGTGATGGCTCTGTCTCCAAGTATCACTGACCGTGACCATGAACAATGAACCTCTACATTCATGAAAAGAGAGCTGGCAAAAAATATTAGGTATTTCCTAAATTAAACAAACATTTCCCCAACTATCTGCCTGTGCAGGGAGAATACGCAAAAGGATCAGGTTCAAGATTTATTGTTAAAGGTACTAGAGGGTGAAAGGAAATTAAATGCTGAGGCTCAGCGTGATTAATTTTCTTACACATCTTTTGGTTGCTGTCTTAGAGGATTATGTAGTCTGGGAGCTTTAGAGGAATAACACATCTGTAATAAATAACAAAGTTAAAGAAATGGTGCATGGTTATTTTGAGTTTTCCCAGTGTTCATTAGAGAGCTAGCTGCCGTGAGCAGCATTTTTATTTAAATAAGTGTTTGTATGGTACTAAACAACATCATCTTTTGAAAGCTGTAATTCAACCCTGCGCTGTGCAGACAGGTGCACGGCCCCTGAGGCACCGTTCCATTTCTGTGCTTCCCTCCTCCAAGGCTCAGTTTGCTATGGCTGAGGAGTTAGTGATCAGAGTTGGGGGGGGGGGCTTTCTTATTTTCTGCCTCAAGCTCTGGTATAGATTGGCATGTATATAATATATAGCACTTGTTCTTTTTTTAAGTGGAAAATATTTCATTTTATCTTCTCACTCAAAATATTTATTGAGCACCTAATACAGGGTCAGGGACCATGCTAGGTGCTAGAGGATTCAGAGATGGGTAAGATGAAGTCCTACCCTCGAGAAGCTCACAGTCCAGTTGAGAGTGAAAGAGGCACATCACAGGTACAATGTGATTTGAAAAGTGGAATAGCGAAGGACTTGGGAAACGTTTCATACCAATCAGCACCACCTACTGTTCTTGTTAGAGTACTTTAAGGTGATGACATCAGGTTTTTAAGACCCCAGTCTAAAACTCCATTGTGCATTAATTTGAACACGTTGACAACTGAAAATAAGAGATGAACATCATAAGAACTTGTACCCAGGTGGGGAGAGGGACAGTCTGGGGGCATCAGAGGAGCTGGTGGAGAAGGGGTGATGATCCTCGCAGCTCTGGGCAGCCCAGTGGTCCCTCCTTCCCTCCTTCCCTCCCTTCCTCAGACTTTATTTCTCCAGCAGTTTTAGAGTAACAGCGATGTGGAGCAGGAGGTGCAGAGATTTCCCCCCACACTCCCTGCCTCCTCATACACACAATCTCCCCAGTTATCGGCACCCCTCATGGGAGCGGTGGTGCATTTGTTACACCTGATGGACCTGCACCCACGCACCACTATCCCTAAAATTCCACAGTTTACATAAGGGGATGCTCCTGGGGCTGGACAGCAAATGGTATTTTAAGAGCGCTGGGAATTAGGGGAGATAACCAGGCAGGTATTGAACAGAGCAGCAGGGAGGCCTCTGTTTCACAACGTTCGTCCTGCCTTGTCTTCCCATTCTGTTTACTGTCTGCATGCACCTGCCGCACAGAGAAAAGCTTCGTGGGGTCAGGGAACCTGCTGTGCAAGGAGCAGTGAGTGCAGGGGCTGCCCGCTTGCTGGTACGCGCGGCCAGGGCAGCGATGTGCACGCTCTACTCGGGGTCTTTAAAGTTGGCTTTTAAGAACAAATGAAGCCAGGGCACAGCTCATTTCTCTGAAAATTGGTAAGGAAAGGAAAAGAATTAAGTTTTCATCTTGGCTTCCTGATATACACTATTTTTCAGGGTAATCAAATGGTTTTGGTGCATGAGGGAATGTTTTTCTGCACGGAATTTCAACTAAAAAATGCTGAATGAATACTAGTTTGGAAAATGTCGCCGTTTTGCAAGCTCTGCGGAAATAGCTGACATGGGCGGTGGTCATCGGTCGGTGGCACGATCCTTAGCTGTAGTGTCCACGGGGAGCTAAGGTCTCTCACTGCTCTTGGCATCACTGAGAGTGAGAAAACCAGACAGGAGGTGCCTTCTGATGTGATGCAGGGTGAAACCCATGGCACCTCTTTTGAGGTAGAGGTGTCAAAAAAATCAAACCTAGACAAATTAGCATTAACCGGGTTATTGAGCTGGGAACGTAAGTTAGAACTCATAGGAACCGAGGGGATGGACCAGTAGGGCAACATCTGGCGAAGGTCATCAGCCCAAACCAGGGTGTGGAGCCTGTTCTGTGTTGACTGACCCGGCTTCAAGTTTCCAATAGACTTTTTCCTAAGGCGTGGAACGTTTGGACTGAACTGACTTTAGAACAGTTGAGCATGGTCTTCTAGGTTTGTGTGCTTCGCAAATTGTTAGTGGTGATGCACCGAGGTAAATTCCAAATTTTACAAACTGGAGTGTACTAAAATTGCAAGTCTAGATTTGAAAGAGTTGTAGGCGAATTTATTTGCTAATGGAGGAAGCCAGAGGGATTCAGCTTGCAAACTGGCATTTTGGATTCTTGGTTTCTGATTGGAAACCAGTGTAGGGACAAGGAAGAAACTTGTCTTTCCCGATGGATGTCTCGAGAAATGAGTTGGTTATTCTGTGTAGTCAGCCAGAGGAGTCATCCATCAATGTGTTCATGGTGAGATATCAGCAAGTAAAATACAGGGACTGAGATGAACTGCTCAAAATGGAGAAGCAAACAATCTAACAAATAAAAAAAGTGCTAAAGTTTTTTATCTTAGTCCTGGAGCTTGGCATCCAATGGGGTCTACCCATCAGGATATGTTTGAGCTATAGTTATTGAGAAATGAAGACAGTTTAAACAAAGTAAGGTCTAATTATTTCTCAGAAATAAGGAGTCTGGAGTTAGGCACCTTAGGCCTGGGATAGCAGCTCCCTGGTGACCAACATCCTGGTCTCCTTCCCTTATGCTCCGTGTTGGTTCACCGTTTTGGGAGTCCCCCAGATGAAAGCCCAAACTGGCCCCCGTACGCAGAGAGCAAGGAAAGGGAATAGACAGAGGCAGACCATTCCCGGTTGGCAGGTTGCAGTTTTAATTAGCAGGGGAACTTGCGTACATGGTTGTCTCTGGCAGTTGCAAGGCGAGTAGACCTTCACTTCAACCCTTCAGAGTTTTAGAAGTTTGTACAGCAGCCTTAGCAGGGTTCAGCCACAGACACAGTTCAGGACGGTCTCAACAACACATTGCATTCGAGGCATGTCCTTGGAATGGCTCCTAGAGTGGGGACAGTGGCAGAATGTACATTCCAAGGACGGGGTAGGGTAAGGAGCCTCTAACTGCCCAGGGCCGGCTTGTGGGTCAGCTGGTGGTCGCATCCTGTCAGTGACCTCCCCCAGCACCCCACCATCTCCGCTGCATCTCAGTCCATTCTGCCTGTGAGCCCTGGGGGCCAGCCAGCTGGAAGGAAGGAGGGAGAAAGGACAAAGTTCTCCTCCTTCCAGCGGAGTCGATTCCCTTTAAGCAGCCTTACTAGAGGTTCCACACAGGAGCTCTGCTCACGTTGCGTTGCCCACTGAGTCGCACGGCCGCACCTAGAAGCACAGAAGGCTGGAACTGCAGCTTTTCAGCTGGGTGCGTTGAGAACACAGCAAAACTGGAGTTCTGATGCTAAGAAGGAAGGGGCACATGAAGTTGGGGATCTCTGTCAATGAAAAAAAGCAGGCATTTAAGAGAAAATTAAAATTACTGTTTAAATAATTTTATTTCTGCAAAATGGAGTAGAACGTTTTATGAGAGAACTAGTTTTGTGAGATATTTTGTGCTATTTTTAACAGCATGCCAGGTGGTATGATTGAAGGAGGGCACATTTGCTGCATACATCATTTTGAATGCTTTTGAGGAAAGACCCTTGGCCCTTGTTAGCACATATCATTTTATGTGCGTGTTGCATCCATTTTGTTGACTTCCTGCATTATTTCACTGCAAGCTCTTGAGCGATTTACTGAAAAAATGCGCTGAGTCCCCTTTAACATCATCATTTTTCTGTTTTCATCCTGCCTCCACGTATGGCCTATTAGAGCAGAACAATAACGTTTGTAAATCAGGGTCCTTTAACATCTGAGCGGCGCTGTCTCACCTTCTTATCTAAGAAATCTTGATTGAGGTTGGCGAAGTGGCTGGTCTGGTCTGTGGCTTGGTTTATTTTGTATCTGTTTCTGTCATGGGTCAATTCTCTGGGGAAAGGGCACGCCCAGGAGGAAGTCTGTGTAGACGTCCAATCCTCGAACTCTCCTGGGTATAGGCTCCCTCAGCCTTATTCTCCAAAGCGCCATTCATGGTTGAGGTAGCTCAGGGTTTTAACTCACAGGAGAGGGCTTCTGTAAGAACCAGTTCCCAGGGAACAGAGCTATGCAGAGTCCTCCTACCCACAAACACCACCTATCCCAGCGATGTCTTTTATGAAGTTTGATGTATTATGTCAAAAGCTTTTATTCTCCTAAGCCAATCTCTCTTTATTATTCATATTATTTATTCAGTTATTCCTTTTATTATTCATATATTACAACTTTATTTGAATGAACTGAAGGACTCTATAAATAAGCGGAATGAAACACCCCCTACACATCATATTGTAGTGAGCAGCACACGGGCTTCGGAGTGAGGACGGCCCCCCGCCGACGTTGTGATTCCGGGCAGCTATAGCCCCTCCGAGTCAGCACTTCTAACTCAGTCCTGTTTGATGGCTATTGCTGTCTTAAGCCCTGGGAGGGAGACAACCATGAACAAGTTAGTGGCGGTTGTGATCTTCATGCAAGTTGAAGCTGAGGTTGCAAGTTCCATTGCTTGCAAAGGGCGGGCAGGGGACACAAGTGCCTGAAGAAAAGAGGAAGTAAAACCACTAGGAGACAGAGGGATTGTGGCTGAATCAGAGGCTGCAACTCATCAAAACGTATTTCCCTTCAAAGAAGGTTTGAAATAGTGGATAGTCCTAATGATTTTTTTAGCAGTCTGCTTTGCAGCCCCACGTTAAGTACGGCGGAATATAGGTGGTGCTGATACGCTCACAGGTAGCTTCCCTGCTCGGGCGCTCTACTGCGGGGGTTAGGGCCAGGGTTCTAGAGGCCACTGTGTGTGGGTCCCAACTTTTCCATTTGTCCACCTGTGGCCACTGCTTGATCATATGACTCTGAGAAAGTTACTTACTTTCTATGTATCTCTCTTTTCTCCTCTCCCAAATGAGGAAAATAATGGAGTTAGCAGCCTCACAGTTAATTCTGTCAATAGGTAGCTAATGCAGGTAAAAGAGAACACTACTTGGCACATAATATACTTGACATATTAGGGGAATGCACAGATAAAGTGTTCCTTAAGAAAGTTTTTTTAAAAAATTATTTTTTTTTTACTTTTCTTTTTTAAAAATACATTTTATTGATTATGCTATTACAGTTGTCCCATTCCCCTCCTTCATTCCCCTCCACCCTGCACACCCCCCCACCCACATTCCCCCCTTTAGTTCATGTCCATGTGTCATAAGTTCTTTAACTTCTACTTTTCCCACACTATTCTTGACCTCCCCCGTTTATTTTCTACCCACCGTCTATGCTACTTATTCTCTGTACCTTGTCCCTCTCTCCTACTCCCACTTCCCTGTTGATAACCCTCCATGTGATCTCCATTTCTGTGGTTCTGTTCCTGTTCTAGGTGTTTGCTTAGTTTTTGTTTTAGGTGTGGTGGTTAATATCTGTGAGTTTGCTGTCTTTTTACTTTCATATTTTTTATCTTCTTTTTCTTAGATAAGTCCCTTTAACATTTCATATAATAAGGGCTTGGTGATGATGAACTCCTTTAACTTGACCTTATCTGAGAAGCACTTTATCTTCCCTTCCATTCTAAATGACAGCTTTGCTGGATAGATCAATCTTGGATGTAGGTCCTTGACTTTCATGACTTGGAACACTTCCTTCCAGCCCCTTCTTGCCTGTAAGGTCTCTTTTGAGAAATCAGCTGACAGTCTGATGGGAAGTCCTTTGTAGGTGACTGTGCCCTTATCCCTTGTTGCTTCTAGAATTCTCTCCTTCATTTTAATCTTGGGTGATGTAATTATGATGTGTCTTGGTGTGTTCCTCCTTGGGTCCAACTTCTTTGGGACTCTCTGAGCTTCCTGGACTTCCTGGAAGTCTATTTCCTTTGCCAGATTGGGGAAGTTCCCCTTTATTATTTGTTCAAATAAGTTTTCCACTTGTTGCTCTTCCTTTTCCTCTTCTGGTACCCCTATGATTCAGATGTTGGGATGTTTAAAGATGTCCTGGAGGTTCCTAAGCCTCTCCTCATTTTTTTTTGAATCCTTGTTTCTTCATTCTTTTCTGTTTGGTTGTTTCTTCCTCCTGGTCCACTCCATTGATTTGAGTCCCAGTTTTCCTCCCATCACTATTGATTCCCTGTGTGTTTTCCTTCATTTCACTTAGTGTAGCCTTCATTTGTTCATCTAATTTGCAACCAAAATCAACCAATTCTGTGAGCATCCTGATCACCAGTGCTTTGAATTGTGCATCTGATAGGTTGGCTATCTCTTGGTCGCTTACATGAATTGGCTCTGGAGCTTTGATTTGTTCTCCCTTTTGAGCCTTTTTTTTTTCTTTTTTGGTTTGGTCATGGCTGTTATGTAGTGAGGGGTGGAGCCTCAGGTGTTCACCAGGGCAGGGCAGCCCAGTCATAGGGTTGGGAAGCTGTATGTGGGGGCAGGGTCTGAGAGGGAACAATGGGCTTGCTCTGCTCTCTTGTATTTCATTCCCTTCTGCTGCTTTCCCCAAGCAAATTGGGCCCTTCTGGTGCTGATTTCCATGTGGGTGGGCTTGTGTATGTTCTAGGACCCTGTGGGTCTCTCCAATGAACTGTCCTGTGAGGCTGGGAGTCTCTCCCAGCACTTCAACCCCCAGAAGTGTTTTCAATTGGTGTTTTTAGGTTCTATTTCCTGGCACTGGACCCTGGGTTGCTCAATCTGTCTCACTCCCCGTTTTCACCTGGATTATCTGTGCATGAATGTGGGACCGCCTGGTCAGCCAGCTGCCTTGTGCAGCCTCCCTGGGTCTACCCATTGCCACCCTGTGCCCAGGGTCTGCTAGCCCCTGCCACACGCCTGAGGCTCCTGCCACCTGGGTCCCCCAACCTCTCCTTTTTCCTGCCGTGACTTTGCCCCTCTTACTGGTCTGGATGAATGGTTGTTGGACTTCCATGCAGTTCACTTTTCTGTTAGTTCTGGTTGTTTTCTTGTTTCTAAATCTTCATTGTCCTTAATTTTGGTTGTGTGAGGAGGCACAGTGTGTCCACCTATGCCTCCATCTTGGCTGGAAGTCCCTTAAGAAAGTTTTAAAGGGTAAGTTGGAAATAGTTTGGATGGAACGCTGGCAGCTAAAGAGTGCCTGCTCTGTAGCATACCAGAAAGGGCAAGCAAGACTTAAGTATAAATGGATTATTGAGACATTTCTACTTTTTGGTGGAGTAATGCTGTGATGGTTAATTTTATTTGTCAACTTGGGTGGGCTGTGTTGTCCAGACGTGTGACCAAATATTCTTGTAGATATTTCTGTAAGAATGTTTTTAGATCACACTTACATTTAAAGCAGTGAAATCCAAGTAAAGCAGATTGCTCTTCATAATATGGGTGGGCCTCACCCAATCAGTCGAAGGCCCAAATAGAACAAAAGATTGACCTTCTCCAAGCAAGAGACAATTTTTTTTAAAGATTTTATTTATTTTATCTTTAGAGGGGAAGGGAAGGAGAAAGGGAGAGAAATATCAATGTGTGGTTGCCTCTCATATGTCCCCTTCTGGGAACTGGCCTGCAACCCAGGCATGTGCCCTGACTGGGAGTCGAACCGTGATCCTTTGGTTCAGAGGTCCACACTCAATCCACTGAGCTACACCAGCCAGGGCACAAGAGACAATTTTCCACCAGCCTACCCTCAGACTCCATCTGCAACTGGCTCTTTCTGGGTCTACTGCAGACTGCCTTTGTACTTGAACTATAACTCTTTCTTGAGTCTACATCCTGCTAAACTCTCTTACCAGATTTGAACTCCTCAAGCCTCTACAATCATATGAGCCAATTTCTTAAAATAAATCTTTTTACATATACTCCCATATCCTCTTGGTTATGTTTCTAAAAACACTTTGGTTGGCAGGACAATGGCTTCCCAAAGATGACCACATCCCAATCTCCAGAATATGTTACATTATGTGGCAAAGGAGAATTTAGGTTGCTGATGCAATTAAGGTTACTAATCAGCTGACCTTAAGATAGGGAGCTGTGATATTGTGATTCATCACACACACACACACACACACACACACAAACACAAAACCTACATCCCCATTTCTGGCACAGATCTCTTAAAACACTTGAATTTCCCAAATGCTAAGAGTAATAAAGATATCTTGATATTCATAACAAACCACTTACAACCACAGCAGTTAATAAGGTAACTTAACAATGAGATCTGGTTGCAGGGAAACCAAGCATGTGATTAGAGGGTTGGAACTTTCAGTCCCACACATCTGGGTAGGAGAGAAATGCTGAATATGGAATCAATTGAAAAATCATGGAAGGATTTTTAAACCGGTCAGCGATATAATCAAGTGATAGGATAATCTTTAAAAATACTTTTCCTTCTTTTTTCTCCTTTCTTCATTCAATTCTGGTGTCCAGGTCCTTTCCTGTCTCAGGGCTTTTGGTCAGGATGGAAGATGGGCAAAGGAGAAGCTGCTTCATTGTGAGAGGTATTTCTAGATTTTGTGGAATCTAAGCTTACAGAAGAATCACTGTCTTCAAGAGAAGAGAGGGGCAGGGAGCCTATGAGGGTATTAAGGGAGAGAGCGGTTTCTCCAGGACTTTGAAAGACCCGTAGTCAGAGGGTTCTGGAAGTGGCAGGACCATACCTGTATCTCTATTCCTGCTGACAGCTGATGTGCGGGCCTGAGGTGGTGATCGGTGGGTGAGCAACGTTCCAGGTGAGGCTGGCAGAGCATAGGGGCTTCCAGCCTGGCCCCAGGGCATAGGAAGAGCAGTTCCCCAGACTCTGAGGACCAAGACCGCTCAGACACTGGGCATTTTGGCAGTTGAGCCTTGTTGGCTGGAGACCAAAGAAGCTTCAGTGTTCCAGGGCCTTTGTATGAACCAAACGAAGGGGGTGGGGACCACACTCATGACTGACATTGAACTTCTTCACAATATGACTATGGGCACAGAATAAAATTTAAGCTAATTTAAATAAACATGATATTTCCTTTCCATTTGAGTTTATGGTTATGAATCCATATGGATAATGATCAGAAATGCATTTTAGGAAGAGAATTCTGACCACAGTGTGGATTGGAAGAGAACAAGAGGAGATAAAGGAATCCTAAGCGATAATCCTGGTCTAGTCAAAGTCTATTGGCACATCTGAGTCTCCTGAAAGTTTTTACGTCTCTGATAGAAAAAAGAAGCTAAGTACGAAAGAAGTTAAGAATCTTTGCCACTATGTAAAAAAAAAAAAGTAGAAATCAGGCAAGTGAAGTGAAAGGTAAATGGGGAAGGACATTTATCCCAAAGCTGTATGGATGAACTTCCACGGAGAAGATGTAGTTGGCAGTATATGCTCAGCATTGAAGATAAGATTATACATTTGTCAAATGACATTTTAATAATATTAGTATTGATAATATTGGTATTAAAGCCTGCCCTAGACTATCACTTTATTGACTTACCAACAAAATAACTTAGTGTGACATGAAATGAACATTTTAACGCTGATTATGTCATCTATTTGATGGCTTAAAGCATTGTGAAGAAAAGTTTCATTATATTTAGAAAACCAGATGATTGAAACACTAATGAAAGAAAAATCTTTCATCAGACAAGGGTGGCTCGGCTGGGGGTGGGCGGGGAGGGGCGACACAGGGAAGAAGGTTGCCTCACCTGCAGTAGGGCCGTGCTGGTCCGGTTGCCAGAGGCCACTGAGCACAGATGGGCCGGCCCATTTTGGGTTAGTGCTCCTGAGAAAATCCTAAGAAAATCTTAGGGCACAATAATACTTTTTCTGAATACCATCAGATTATGGTTTGAACCTGATAAGCCAAGAGTGCAAAAAGGTCTTGGGGCAGCTGGCAGTGGGAAGACAGTCAGATGTCTGCTTTTTAGGATGTCATCTGCTACAAAACCAGAAAACCCACCGAGAGTGGCTTAAACAATGACACATTTCATTATCTCACCCACCCAGAACCCTGGGGGCAGGGAGCTCAGAGAAACTACTTCCTTCGCTCAGTGGTATCTATGGCCCATTCTTCCCCTATGCCATCTCCAGCCTGACAAATTTTTTATTCTTAAGCATGCTGTCTCATGGTTGCAAGATGATCTTAGGCATCACTTAAATATCCATTTTGTCCATTTTTCCTTTCTTTGTCTCTGGTACCTAGTACAGCAGGTGCACATAGCTCTAGCACAAAGTAGCTTCTCAGTAAATATCGTTTGCATGAGTGATTATTATGTTGCTTCTAAAGAGAAAGTTGAAGGGTGTCACTATCTGCTGGTTTTGTACTTAACTTTGTCATTGAACGTTGTAACTAGCAGTCACGACACAGTTACCACATTCTGACAAATGAAAAGAGTGAGGTAGAGGCAGGTAGAGGGATCACCTGGGATAATGGAGGTAGTTAGCAGTAGCGGATGCCGTCAGCGTGGGGCATCTACTACCCAGCATCTCAGCTTTTCTTGTCTCCTAGCTGAAAGTCCTGCTCAGGGTGTGAACACTTTCTCTGTGGAGGCTGGGAGGTCTGGCTTTTCTCTAGTCTCCTTCCAAACTTCTCTTATGGTAGGAACTGGGGGCCTTATTTCCTTTGTCTCAGCCTTTAAGTTCCAAGACGCTGGATCTTGCAAATCACAAGTCTTGGCTTGCAAGATCATTGCCTCTCCATTCAAAGGGAGGAAGGCAACAGTGAAATGTGGGAGGTGGGGAACCCCAATGAGATCTTCACAGTTCAATCAGCTGACGTGGATCTTCTAGACCTTACCCCATAATTGACTAAATGCATACTGGACTCTATAGTCATTTAAATTAATAAATAGATTAATAAACTAACAACCCACGAGTTCATCAAAGTCCAGAAGGAGAGTTGGAAATCTGGCTGACAGCTGTGCTGTCTCACTGAGAGAGTGCTGTGCAGCCTGCTGAAGCAGTCTGGATAGCAACAGTGCGGTGGGTGCTGATCAAAACATCACATTATATAACCCTGCATTCTGCTTGGAAGAACTTCTAGGGGAGAGAACAGGGCCAAACCTGTTTCCAGGGAAAACATTTGGT
The DNA here is from genome assembly GCA_004027475.1 of Anoura caudifer. Classification (NCBI taxonomy): domain Eukaryota; kingdom Metazoa; phylum Chordata; class Mammalia; order Chiroptera; family Phyllostomidae; genus Anoura; species Anoura caudifer. The sequence continues at coordinate 53,285 of PVKU01005768.1, forward strand.
TAATATAACCCCTAGGAACTCAGTGATTACCAGCCCCTGCCCCCAGCCTGGAGAGTGTTTTGGGATTGCGAAGACAGAACAAAAGCCACGCTCCTGTGACTTTCCTGCAAGCCTGCGTGGCAGCTGCCTGCCCAGCCGGGAGAAATGAGTCGTTTGAAGCTGTCCTACCCCATTTGCCTCATCTGTAACAAACTTCTGACTTGCTTACTGTTGAGTGTCTGTTTCAATTTTCCCCCCATATGTTTCTGAAGCATTCAGAAGTGCAAGTGCAAAGAACTCAAAATGGAATGAGTCTGCAAATGATAAAAATTTGGGGGAAATTATAAATAGTTTAGATATTCTTAAAATGCAATTTGATCTCGATAAATGAAAGACATGGGCTGAGATGAGTAAAAGGAAATTTAATAAAGTAGCTCCCATAGGGAGACATGAAAATAGAGTAATCAACTGGGAAAAATCTAGCTTCAATAAAATTGCCAAGTAGCCTTTGGCAGTTTTGGGCTATTAATAAAATGACTGAATTAAGTGACTGTGTTTAAATCACAGTAGGCATATTATCACATATCAATGGAAATATCACTAATAAAATCACTTTAGAAAGAATATTTCACCATACATGAGACAATTAAGTGGCTGCTGTTAATTGAAGCAAGAATAGCTTTAGAAAATCAAACAGCCCCCAAACAAAATACATACATTTGTGGACTGAATATCTCTGATGCCCAGAAAGAGAGGTAAGAGGGAATATCAGAATTCAGGGTGATGCAATATCTCTCTGCGCTCTATGGAAAATGCCCAGAACTGCCTTATTTGTAAAGACAGAAGGGATTTTCTTTCTAGCGTTTGCTTCAGTCTTTGTGGCAGTCCCCTCCCCTCTGCCATAACCGGTGCATGGAAGAGAGCTGTGTAATCCATAGGAGTATTCTGTGGCGATCTGGAAACCATCACAGGACTGAGCAGCTGAGTTCTCTTGACCCCAGTCCTGGCCATTGGACTTCAGGTGCACAGGCCTGGATTAATCATAAATGTGATTCATACCATACTCCTAACATAGATCTCATCACGGCTTCCTGGAGCATTTAGTTATTATTATTATTTTTTTGTTTTTTCTTTTTACACTGTAGTAAACATCTGTAAACCCACCACTTGGAACAAAAGTCAGTAAGTTGAAACTGTCTTCAGCCCAACACCAAATCCTGCTCCATCTCCCCCTCACCCTGTCTCTCTGACCTCAGGTGAGTATCATTTAAAATTCCTTTTTCTTAATTTTTCCTTTCCCCTCTGTTTGACATAGTTGTATTACATCTATTTAGAATCCTTAAAGAACATTTTTAACTTTATAAAGAATGTCATAATATATATAACTATTCGGGATTTACTTTTTTTTTACTTGTATTGCCAAGATTCACCCATATGGTAGTGCTACTGTAGTTCATTACATTTGACTCCTGCATCGTATTCTGTTGTGTGACTGTACCATACTGTATTCATCTTCTCTCCTGTTGATGCATATGTGGATTATTTCCAGGTGTTTGCTACTATGGACAACGTTACTATAAACATTTCAGTAGATTTATTATTTTAGAAGAAAGTTTCTCCTGCACCGTTTCCATCATCAAACACACTCTGGTGTCTCTGACGGCACGTTCATGGGCCCCGTCCTTACCCAGGTTCCCTCACACCTGCAGTCCATCTCTACGTTCTCCTTTCAGCCAAGGCTCTTCTAAAACCCGCACACACGGGCTCTGCCTCTTCAATGCCTACTCCCTCTGCCACTCAGCCTCTTGGCTTCTGTCCCCACCTCTCCACCCAAACTACTTTTACGAAGGTTATCAGTGGTTTTTCTGTGCTGCCAAACCTGATGGACATTTCCCCACAATTGTATCAGAGCTGTTGTTGGCCATATTTTACTTAGTTGAGCATTCCCTTCTTCTTAAGATACTCTCTCCTCTTTTGGCTCCCATGTAAGCACATTCTCCTGGATTTCCTTTCTCGGTCTGTATTTTGGCTCTTCCTCTTCCACTTCTTACTTAAAGATATATGCTGGAATTCATCAGAGGTCAGAGGTAGGTTTCCTTCTCTTCTCTCTCCATACTCTCCGAGGGGTGGCCCTCTTTTACCTACTGTCTTAGCAAAAGTCTTAATTAGCAGCATTCCCTTTGACTCTCAAAAGTGCCCCAGTTTGAATGATAAAATATATACTTTCTCTATGAATACCAGCAACTCCCAGATCATCCATGACTTCTTATTTAGGCAATCTTCTATCAATTACCTTTCCTGGGACATTTCAGGAGCTCTTTAAACTTAACTTTTCTAAAACAAGGCTTTTGCTTTCTTTCCAAAACCTGTTTTTTATTAGGCCCCATCTCAGAAAATGGAAACTCCACCCACCTGATTGCTCAAGCTCTAAGCCTTAACGATTTTTTTTTTGGGGGGGAGGGAGATTTAAATAGTTGTTTTGGGGGGATTCCCTGCTCCTCAGCCCATCTGTCTCTAAGACCTGTCCATTCTGGCTTCATCACTGTACTCAAAGCCACTTGCCTGGAAGCTGCATAGTGCTCATAACTGACTCCTGGGTTCCACACGTGCCCACCTCTCTCACCCTCAGCCATGCCCGTATCCTGATATATATAAAATATAAATCGTATCATTGCCTGCTTAAACCTTTTCACTGACACGCAGCATAAAACCGTGCTGCATTCGTGGCCTCTGAGGCCCAGTGTGCTCTCTCTCATGACTACCAGTCCAGTCTGAGCCTGCGTCCTTCTGCTTTCTCCTCACCCTCCCCGGCCACCCCTCCCGAGGTCTCTCAGTGCAGCAAGCACTTCCCTGTCCTAACACCTTGGCACCTGGAAAGCCTCTCATTCACTCCGTTCCTAACTTGGCTAACATCTTATTCTTCTTTAGGTCTGAGCTTAAGAATCACTTCCACTGGGACGTGGCATCATTGTGTGTGTTTGTATAATTAAAACAATGCTTTTTTTTTTTTTTTTTCAATTTTGAAGTAAAACATTTTATTTTTTTAATTAGAAAACATAAGCAAGCAAGAATAAAATAGTCATCCACATTCCTACCACTCAAATATAGTTAATGTTTTGTTGTGTATTTCCCCAGACCTTTTCTCTGCCTACAAAGCATAGATATCAGCTGCTTAGATGGCCCAAAGTTTTAGAATTGACAGGAGCCATTCTGTCCTACAATTTCACATGTAATTCACAGCAGGACTACTTCACGTTGGGAAATGTGTGATCCTTCCAACAGCTCTCGGGACTCTCGGGTTGGGCAAACGGTTTTCCTGGTCACATCTTGCCTCAGTTTCCTGCTTCCAACGCTGTGCTCATCACCCTTGGGCCTCGTCTCTTGTGTCGGCCCAGGTATGAAGCGCAGCCCCTTACCTTTGACTCCACGGTTGTTCTTCCTGGAGGATGGAAACCATTACAGAAGAGTACATGTTTAACACATCTCCATCTTGGAAAATCCTCTGGCTACTTTGGGCTGAAGATGCCTCACGATCTGAGACCATAAGCCGCCTGCTGCAGGCAGGGCTGGGGCAGCCTCTCTCTCTCAGCCCTGTAGCAGCCTGCATCTGTGACTTTCCTCATAGGGAGACATTCCATGTTTTGTCTGTTTTGATGGTTCTTTCTAGAATCTTTTCTGGAGCGTCTCAGTTTCCACACTCAGACCTACTCAGCTGTCTTTCCCAAACAATGGGTGTTTGAAGCTGTAGAGGAATCATGCCTCTCTTCCGAAGAGCAGAAACAGTTCTGACCAGTAACTGTTTTAAATGGCAGGTTAATTTTTTTTAATTGAAATATAATTGACATGTAACATATTAGTTTCAGAGGTACAGTATTGAGAAATGATCACCATGCATAGTTAACATCCTTTACCACACAGAGTTAAACATTTTTTCCTTGTGATGAGAACTTTTAAGATCTACGCTCTTCGCAGCTTTCAGAAATACTATACAGCATTGTTAACTGGAGTCACTGCGGTGTACATTGCACCCCCATGGCTTAGGGAACTAGCAGGATTTTCCCCTCTTCTTGGCACAAAGAAATGCCTTTTCCCACTCAAATGGTATCATGCAATATATACTGGTTGGAAATCTCCATTCTTCTCTTATCGATTGCTTATGACTATCTTCCCTGTCAGGCACGGGTGTGGTGTAGTCACCGAGTGAAGCATTTACTAAGATGTGGTGCCCGGCTTCTCCTGCAAGGTTGCTAGAGATGCTGATCCTCAAGCTCCGGCCGAACCAAATACACTCGTGTCTGTATCTGACCTCCAGGGTGTTGGTGTGCGCATAGACGTTGGAGACACAGTGGGGTGCACCATTTATGAGGCTTTCGTAAAGACCGCATGGTGATTCTCGTTTTTTCTTCACTGGAAAACTCTATAAAAGACATTTCTGGCCATTTATACAGCCATCTAATTTGTGCTTTAGTTATTCAATGTGACACAGATGCTAAAATGCAAAATGCTTTCCTAAAATGTGATGTCTTCAGAGGCTCCCCTGTGCCTCTCCTCAAGCGAACCATGGACTTGGCCATGATTTTCACATCACATTTTACAGAAAATTACTATAGCAACCTAACAGATTTAAATATTAATATAACATCATCTCTTGTCTTTGCAAATATTTAGTATAAAATCCTAAAGTCAGTTTTTAAAGCACTTTGCAAATATGTGTATTTAATACTAAAATACCCATTGCATTTGACTTGTGGAGAAAACAGTTACTTGAGTACGAGCTCCCTGAAAGGGGGCTGCTGTTGCTCACGGCGAGGCGGGAGCGTGCTTGCCTGGGTCAGGTTAGTGGAGTTGAAAGCTGGGATATGATCTCATTTGGAAACCCATGCACAAGAGAAATAAAATTCCACTCGGGCTGCAGAAGATTAGAGTGAAACGAACTAACTTTCCCTGGAAAACAAATGAGTTAGCGTCCCAACAACATTGCTCTAATTTGTTTCACTTTAGAGCTGATGGAAACCGTTAATTTAACTGGTAAGTTATGTGCTATGCAGGAGGAGTCGCCGTGTGAACATCTCAGTTTTCAAAAGCCCTCCCCTGAAAAGTCATCCAGCACATTTTTCTGCTCACACTCAGAAAGCTTCGGTTTCCCAGCTGGCAAGAGCATTAAGTATGAGTATGCTTCCAATTAGGAGCAGAACTTGCCCGACGCGCGGTCCAAGGGCGCGCAGGGGTGCGTGGAGCGTCTGCAGGGCCCTTCGCCGCCCGTCTTCTTGTCTTCTCCTGCCGTGAGGTGAACAGTTCGCAGAACTTCGGCTGCTGCGCAAGATGCGAACATTTCTGAATATTAATTCCTTAGGAAGTAACAGTTCCATCCGAACAAACAAGAATGCTGCATTGACGACTTGTTTCCTTGGAAATGACTTTTAGGAAGTCAGAGAGTTAAAAACCAGAAGGGCATTGTTTCACAAATGGGAGCTATGTGTTCCTGTGCCAGCGGGAATTGCTTTATAATGTTCCTTTCAGGGCGGAACAGAATTCAGTAACACATTCTGAATTCTTTCATCAGGCGACACACTTACAGGTTTTCGCAAGTTGTAAAGGGAGGAGAGAAAGCCAAAGTAAAGACTGAACGAACGTATTGCACAAGCCAAGCCTTCATTTGTGAGGAAGAAATCACTCCTGAACAGTCTTGAACGTAGAAAGAGGATATTCAGATATTGCTCTTAGGTATCAGACAAAAGCAGTCTTTTCACACTTAGGTCTCAGTCTGCCAAACATACTCTTAAAAAAAACAAAACAAAACCTTTCTGTATGTTTTTTATGTTATAACACATCACATATCACTTTGGAATACAAATCTAAAGCTAGGTATGGAAGCTGCTTTTACATCTTTAGGAGACATCTCAAAATAGTTTCTACTGCAGAAATCAGAAGAACTTAACCTGAAACTGAAAAAAATCTGGGAGGAAAACAGCATATTACCAAATGTTCAAGAAAGAGAAAGGAATAATTAAAAATGAAGGTAATCCATCCCCCCCCCCCCCGTATGTGCATGTTATGGAGGTGGAATAAGAATCTATCCACTTACACCATAAAATCTTCATTGAATGAAATCCACAGAGACCAGGCAAAACTAGTATACACTAAAATAAAAACAGCCAAGTGTTTGGGAATAGTCTACTGTCTATCATTTAGGAGTTTAGAATTGACAAGCCTTGTATTTTTATGTTTTTTTTTCTTTTTGTGAGTTTAAACTATGGCTAGGAACAAAAGAGAAACAGAGGCATGGACACATGGAACAGACTGAAAGCTGTCAGTGGGGAGGAGGCTGGAGGGGCTGGAGGAAAGAAGGTGAAGGGACTAAGGAAAAATCATTTATATAGCACACAGACACTGAGAAGTGTGGTGATAGCCAGAGCGACAGGAGGGTGGGGGTAGGTGGAGGTGGGCACAGGGGCATAAAGGGGGATGGAGGAGACTTTGCTTGGGGCGATGAGCCACGATGCAGCGTGCAGATATTTTGTTGAGTTGTGCACCTGAAACTTGTATGGTTTTGTGAGCTTATCCACTCCAATAAATTCAGTAAAAAAATAGCTGGAAATCTGAGTAAACAGCCCCTGCAGACTTCCATGAGGATTCTCCTACTTCCGAGTGTGGTACCACGCTGCCCCTCTGCAAGGCGCTGTGTGCATAACCCACACCCACCCCCCCCAAACACAACACTGATGGGAGCCTTAGGGTTGTTTTTGAAATTAAGTTGACTTAAAGCATAACCCGTTGGAACGGGAATGTAAGTATCTTTGCTCAATCTACTTATGGTGATGGGGCGGGGAAGATACCTTTGTATTATTGCTACAAAACCAGTTGTTAAGGGGCCTCCCCCCCCCCCCCCGGAACAGAGGCTTGCTGTCTCAAGGTCCAGCTGCCACCCCCTTTCACCTCGCCTGCTGCCACCGTCCCCCAGCTGGCCTTCCCTCTCCCACTGCTGCCCTCTTCCCACCCACTCTGTACCCAACGGCCAGAGTGATTTGTGTTTTTAAAGGTCTCTAGCATCTTTAAAACATTGTGGCAAATATCCATAACATAAAACTTACCATTTAAATCATTTTCAGGTGTACGGTTTACAATCACCTCTCCCATCCACCTTCAGAACGTTTTTATCACCCCAAACGGGAGCTCTCCCCGTGAAACACAGACTTCCTGTTGCTCTCGCCCTCCAGCTCCGGGTGGCCACCATCCTCAACACTTTCCTGTCTCTGCGAGTCTGGCTGCTCCAGGTTCCTGAGGTAAGTGGGATCACACAACTGTTACCTCTTTTGTCTGGCTTATTTCACGGAGCATAATGTCTTCAGCTTCTCCCACGCTGTAGCCTGTATAACGTCCTTCCTCCTTAATGGTGAGTAACGTGCCAGTGCGTGCACACCCCGTATTTTGTTTGCCCGTTCATCTGTGAGCGGACCATGGGTTGTCTTCACCGTACCGTGATTGTGAATTTTGTTGCCGTGAACGTTGGTGTACAAATGGAGGTTTGAGTCTCTGCTTTCAACTCTTCTAGATACGTACCCAGAAGTGGAATTGCTGGGTCAGATGATAATTCTGTTTTTGATTTTTTGAGGAATCAACCTCTGTTTTCCACAGAGCTTCACCAGCAATGCACAAGGGTTCCAATTCTCCACCTTCTCACCAACACATGTTTTCTGTGTGTTTTTTTAATAGCCATTCTAATGGGTATGCAGGTGATATTTTGAAAATAAAAATTAAATAATGTCTCTTCCTGCTTAAAATGCTCCATGGCTTTTCATGCCTGCACATACCTGGTCCTGCTTACATGTCTGGCCTCGTCCTGTGCCTCCCTCTTTCCTTCCTAGACCACCCTCAACTCTTCCCTCCTCAGGAATGTCATACTCCTTGCCTCTGCCAGGACTGCCCACTCCGGCACTTTGCACGGCTGGCTGCTTGTCATTCTTTGTGTCTCTGCCTTCATCCGGCCCCTAAGCACTCTTGGTAAGAGGCAGCTGCACCCACCCCATTCTGTCTCCCAGGCACCGTGTTCATTCCTCTGTAGCACCTGTTGCCACCTGCAATGATTTCATCCCTTTGCATTTCCTACCTGCTTTCAAGGACAATGTAAGCTCCACAGGGCAAAACCTGGGCTACCTCTGCTGTTGTTGCTTCCTCGGAGCCTGGTAGGGCTTGAGAAGTGCTCAACGGCGAGTTGATCATCAAATTGCAAAAGGTCATTGGAATTTCTCACATTTGTAACTTCTTTCCTCTACTAATGAAACATATGTTCCATTGCTCTGATTTGTCAAAATAAAAGCCCTTGGCGGCTAAATGTATTGTCTAAATCTTGTAATGTTTTTCTTTCATTACGCATGTGTTTAATATTAACTTCATTACATAGTTTAATATTTACATTACTAGATTCAAAGCTGCTGAACAGATTTTAGTTAGATTGGCTGCCCTCTAACAACCAGCAATTCAAATTATATATTTTTAAAAGTCGGACTGATGTATTTAAAATGTAGCAAAACTCACATACCATTTAATTTGAGCACGTTGCCTCATCAATAACCAAAGAAAGTTAGCTACAACCTTGATGGGAAATCATGTCTGTGTTGTTCCAGCGCTCTCCAATAAATATGAAAATACCAAATAACTTGCCCCAACAGTTTTTTAAAGTACCGTGAAAGGTACATGGGAAGGAACTCGAGAGGAGGATTTAATCTCTACTCATTTTAAATTTCACATTGCTCCTCTTGGGTAGGAGACTAGGAGTACCGATATCAATGACAGAGTTTGTAAATTAAAACAACAAGGGAATTCTTTGGGATTCATTCAGCAAAAATAAAAACGTTTCCTATATAGATGATTTTAGAATGATTTTTGTGCATTTACAGGCTCATCTCTGGATAGGGGTCCTCTTTAGTCATCTGCTCTGCTTTCAAAGGGTCCTCTGATCTGAAAACGTCTCCCTTCCCATCTTCACGGAATCTGTTCTCATCTGCTCTGACGTCTTCTGATAGGCCTAGCATCTGTTGTTTTACCTTTTTTCTCATACTTCCTTTTCTTTTTTCCTTTCTGGCTTTTTGGCTACATGTTCTGGGAGACAGCTTTGCTGTTTATAAATCAGTGGTTCTCGAGCTTTGGTGTGCACCAGGACCACCTGGGAAGCTATTAGAAAACAGCCTGGTGGGCTCCACCGCTAGGGTTTCTGATTAGGTGGATTTGGATGAAGGCCAAGAAATTGATTTTCTAACGAAAAACCAGGTGGCCCCGATGCTACTGTTATGAGAAGCCCAGTTGGAGAGAGTTTCTTCTGTATCCTGCTATACCAAATGCAGGTGAGGGTTAGTGTGGCACTTCTAACAAGCCCCAGGTGAGGAAGCTGCTGGTCTCTGGCTGAGCTTTGAGCAGCAAGGACCTGCACCAGTGGTCCTGCAGTTCTGAATCCCCAACCAACAGCACTGGAATCATCTGGTGGAATTTGCTAGAAATGCAATTTCTCAGGCTCTGTCTGAGACCTACCGAACCAGCATCTGCATTTTAACAAGATCCCCAAGTGACCTAGAAGCTTATAAACTGAGAAGGCCTGTTCCTGAAGACCTAGTTGGCCTTCACCAATTATTGTATATCATATAGCCCACCCATGGCATTTGTTTCAGATACAATTTTAATTTTATGTATTCTTTTAAAATCTTTGACTACTCATTTTTATCATAGTTTAATCCTGATTATGAATGCAATATTATCTGAAAATATTCTGAGGCTACTGATGTTCCTTCCTATTCAGTTTATTAATCTTGTTCTTTGTATTTGTAGCTCTCCTACAGTAACAAGTAATCCCACAAACCTCAGTGGCTCGTGAGAACAAACGGTTATTTCTTCTTTATCTGTCACACTGGCTGCAGGTTAATAATGCCCCCACCTCTTGTTTGCATGTCTTCATATCCCAGGAGGCTGAAGGAGGGAATGAATATGGGCTGTGCCTTTCTTGAGGCAAAAGGACAAGAGCAAGAGGGCTGACAGACACATACGAGGGCTCCTAAATGTTTTGTTTGGACATGGGGTCCAGCACATGTGCTTACCGTTATGGCCAAGGCAAGTCACGCTGGTGAGTGCGGACCCCGACTGACTGCGGTTCCGCGGGAGGCAGGTTTCCGACCGAATGTGGCGCCCCCCTCACTTACACGTTGAAACCTAATCTCCAGTGTGATTGGATTCGGAGGCGGGCCTTTGAGATGTAACTCAAATCACCTCCCCAGGGCCCCACTTCTAGATACCTTCGCACTGGAGATTAGGTGCCAGCACATGAATTTTAGGGGCACACAAACCTTCAGCCTGTAGTGGTTTGTTTCTACAGTGGGTGGGGCTTCAGAGAGACTGTCAAGGAGGCTGAATGTAGCAGTTTTAGGGACTTACAGGAGATGGCTCTGTTCCCTCTCCCTACCTTCCCATCCCCTTTCTGCATGAGGACAGACCCTGCAGCAGCATCTTGGCCTCAGTGGGCAGTGGCTTCCTTTCCCTGCGTGGATGGGTGGGCAACCCTGGGAGGTGGGGCTTCTGGCAGGGAGGGAGGCCTGCAGTCCTGCTGAGCTTGGCTGCCCTGGGGTCCATGACAATGAAAGAAATGTCTTCTCATATTGCTGAACTATTCTTTACTTGTCTCATTAGATGACAAGCACCAGCAATCGATTATGTTCAGTCCCTGGATTCAGTAAAATATTGGTGGGGTATGTAATGTCCTACTGTAGGGCCTTACCAAGGAGGTTCTTACCCAGAAAATGCATGGCACTCATTATACTTTGGAAGACTGAGGCTGAGCCAATTTTTGTGGTTTGTATTCTAGACAATCAGTGGCTGACACAGAAGAACAGACTCTTAAGCCGTCTTTGTGGCTTAACATTACTAGCACTTGACGATGACTTACAGTCCTCAGCCTTGACTTTTCAAGTGCTCTCCAGAGTTGGAAAGCAAGAGCAGTGACGTTTTGGACATTTTGCATAGCTGAGAAGAAAGTGATTTAAAAGCACACAGCCCTTTCTCCTTACTCATGGTTTCACTTTCCACCATTTCAGTTATGTACAATCAACCATGGTCTGAAAATATTAGATGGAAAATTCCAGAAATAAACCATTTGTGAGTTGTTTAAAATTTAAACAATTTTCAATTGCTTGCTGTTCTGAGTAGCATGATGAAATCTTGCTCCATTCCACGCAGGAAGTGAAACATGCCTTTGTCCAGCATATCTAAGCTGGACATGCCACCCACGCACCGGTCACCTGGTAGCCATGCTGGTGATCAGGGCGAATGTCGCAGTATTGAGTGCTGTGGTCCAGTCACCCTTATGTGACTTGGTAATGGCCACAAGAGTAGGGATACTAGCATTTTGGATGGGCCAAAGAGAAGCCACGAAGTGTTTCCCTTAATGAAAAGGTGAAATTTCTGGACTTGATAAGAGACCACATGTGCAGAAACACACTGAAGGACATGTACAGCTTCACTTTCTTTCGATGATACCATGACTCCATGGGCTAAAATTATGAAGATGAGAGACCATGTTGAACTATGGAAATACCACTGAAACCAGAGAAAATAAATAATGGTGTTAAGAAAAATTTAGTTTTCCTTCCCCTCTCTTCTCTTCACCTTCCCTTCCCTGGTACCCCTTCCCTTTTCTCTTCATCTCTCCTCTTCTTTTCTCTTCCTTCCTTCTTTCTTCTCAAATGGCTTATAGTCACATTTAAAAAGAAAAAAAGTTAATTTTAATAACAAATTAATTAAACACAGTCTACTCCAACTATTATCATGTCAACATGTGATCAATATAAAAATGATTACTGAACAATTTTTGCATTCTTCTGTTTTTCTGTGTGTTACTAAGTCTTGAAATTGGTGTGTATTTTGCGCTCTTAGCACATCTTAATTCAGACTCACCGTGTTTCCAGTGCTCAGTGGCCACCAACGGCTTGTGTCGGACAGCACAGACCTGAGGAAATGAAAGAGCGACACTGACAAACACAAGGTTCGTAGTGGTTTTGAGAGAAGAATTTAGGCTGCTGTGCTGAGAGATATTGTTAAGTGCTAGCTTGTAAATGCCTGATCTTTACTGTGCCTTTAGATATTTAATAGTCTCAACCCCACAGGGCAAGGATGTGTCAAACAAAATTTCCTTCCTAGGAGCCCATAGATGAATTTGGCAGGCAGAACCCTCCCAAATTCTGTTAAAGGCTGTGGGTAGATGCAGGGGAGAGGGGCTCCTAGTGTGGTGTGGCAGTCTGGAGAATACACGCGGTGTCCATTCTAGTTATTGTGACAAGGTGAGACAGGCTGTCAGGGGCTGGGAAGGTCACGCATTTTAATAGTGGTAACTGGTGCCCAAATCCTAGAAGGCATAAAGTGGCATAAAGTCCATACTGCAGTAAAAATAATAAAAAATAAGGAAGTATTGCCCTGGCTGGTGTAGCTCAGTGGATTGAGCGCGGGCCTGTGAACCAAGGGATCATGGTTCGATTCCCAGTCAGGGCACATGCCTGGGTTGCAGGCCAGTTCCCGGTAAGGGATGCACGAGAAACAACCATACATTGATATTTCTCTCCCTTTCTCCCTCTCTCCTTCCCTTCCTCTCTAAAGGTAAATAAATAAAAAAAGTTTAAAAAAATAAAAGTAATAAAAAATAAGGAAGTATTTATATAAGAAATACCTTAGAGATGATCTACAATATATGGAACAAAATTGTAGATGGCAAGTGAAGTTTTAAGCCACTTTGGCTTTTTAATTAAATGTGGCTTATTTGGGACTAAGAAGATCTTCACATTCTCATTCTTAGCATTTCCTCAATTTGAAGCTTTCACTACACTATTTGAGTTTGCTGGGACCGCAGACCCTACATCATGGGGTCTGAGTTGGTGTGGGCTGGAGGAGTGACAGGTCTACCTGCTTCCATACACTCTTGCCTGTGTGGGGTAGCCAGCACCAATTTATACATATATAATCAGATTAATTTGCTCAAGAGCCAACAAACAGAAAGAGTAAACACACACACACACACACACACACACACACCAACCCAGATACTACACTCAGGATTCTTGGCCCTTCAGAGCAGTCTACACAGCCCGTTAGGAGGGAGTCTTGGCCGGTTCCCCTGTGTGTCCTGTACAACTTGCTGCCTATTCTCCACCTCCAGCCAGCCAGCTGCCCCCACACCCTACATCTGTTTGCACTTCAGGAACTTTGCACTTGCTGCTGCCACTGCGCGTAAGGGGGCAGCCCTGGGAACGGGACAGTGGTGGGATCACAGGCGACCTGGCTGTGTATGCCTCAGTTTCCTCATTTATAGAATGGCGATGATAATAGTAGCCTACTTGCCTCATGGAGTTTGTGGCAGACCCTTCTGCATGGCGTGGGCCCAGCTCCCACTCGGAGATGCACAGGACCCACACCCACAGATAGGTCCCCTCATGGGTAATCAGATTTGCAATATACCTAAGTTGTTTTGTAGTTTGCTTTTTGCTAAAAACTCCCTCACCCTGCAAATGCTCTCTGTAACTTCCTAAAATCCATGCTGAGCCTTGCATGGGCCAGTGTGACCGGCTCAACCACTTTTGCCTATTCATTTGCTAATATCCTTCTTCTGTGATGTAGTGAGGGGCATTGGCTCCTTTGTTGTAACCGGGATAGTGAGGAAGAACCATCTTGGAATGTGAGGAGATATGATTAGAATAAAGGCCTGTCATGGCGGAGGCTGCGGCTTTTGCTCCTCTTGAGAGAAAAGCCATGCTGTCGTCCTTATTCCTCCACCAGACTTGGTAGTCTGTGTGTATGTTTTAATTCAACCATAATGACTCGGATACTGCTGGCCAGTGTCCGCATAAGAGTTGATATGAGAATTAAATGAATTAATGCATGTGAGCACTTAAAACAGTGCCTTGCATTGAATAGTGGAAACAAAATGTAAGTTTATTGCAAATTCGTTTAGCAGCAAAATGTGATCTGACCTGACATGAGGCCATTGAAATTTATTGACTCTGCATAGTGTGATAAATACATAATTTCTTTTGAAACTACATGAGATTATGGGGTGCTGCCTAGACCGTGCTGAGGGTGTCAAATACAATATGGTGTGTGAATTGTATTTCATTTTTAGACACTTGAAATTCCAATTCTGAAACTTACCTCCCCCGAGAGTTTTGTGGAAGGAATCATGGACATGCATTATTACTGTTGGAGACCGAACTTGTCTTCTGCGCTGGGCTCCTGCACTACAGAGGCTGGTGTTTCTGTCTTGTGATCTTGCCTTTCTAGCAGCTACCTGGAGGGGCCAGATGGCACAAACTGTGTGACATTAGGGTTGACAGCTGGTGGGTAAACTCTGTCTAATACATTAGAAGAGCCTACAGTTAATTTTCTCTCCCTTCCATTCTGGTTATTGATTGCTTTGTAACAAATTACCTTAATGGTTTCAAATAACAGTAATCATTAATTTTGCTTTTGTACCTGGAATTTGGCCAGGGATTATTGGGAAGGATGCAGATCTGCTCTGGGGGGGCTGGAGGAACCTCCTTCAAGGTTGCTTGTTCACAGGGCTGGCAGGTTGGTGCTGGCTCCGGGGTGGGTGGCTCTGTTCTCTCACGTGGGGTCTCTCCACAGGGTTGCGTGAATTTCCCATAGCCCGGCTGCCAGGTTCAAAAGCATGTATTTCAAGAGCCAGGAAGTGGAAGTTGCCAATCACTTAACCCCTTGGCCTACAGACATGTCCAGGTTGCTTCTACTGCACTCTCTCAGTCAGACAGTCACAGGCCCATCAGATTGAGGGCAGAGAACACAGACTTCAGCTGTCGGTGGGAGGAGGGTCGGACAAGCTGCGGCTGTTTTTAACGTGCCATTCTGTGTCTTTTACCTTCATTGTTCCGAGGCACAGTCGTTCACAAGGCTCTACCTGAGGTGGGATAACTGCCCATCTCAGGTAGAGCCCTGTGCTGTTTACGAAGCTTCAGCCAGCTGGTGACCCAACCCCTTGTATTTGTCCTCCTCCTTTGTCTGCCTTGTCCTCTTTGCTCTCGTCCCTGCTAATCTGGATTGCACTCTCAAAGGAAGTGTTAGTGCACGGTTTCGGCTCAGGTTCTGTTCTGTGTTCTGGGGGACCCAGCGTAAATCACATACTATTCACAGGGTGGGGCAAGAGCAGGTTTACAGTGCGAGTACGTGAAACCGTTTAGTCGCGTGTTATTGTTAAGTGCTGTATTATTTTCCGTACGAGCAGCTGTAACCCTGCTTTTGCCCCACCCTGTGCTTTACTTTGTTTCTGTCTCCCCTCCTAGTATGCAAGCTCCTTGGAGTAGGGTTGTGAGTGTTCGTCTGCTTCATTTAGGGTTGCATCCCTGGAGCCTGGAACAGCGTCTGCCTCATTGAAGGTCCTCAACAAGTATTAGTTTAACAACCTGGATGTTTATCTGAATGATACTTGTCTCTCTGATGAGAACTTAATCCCCACAAGGGCAGGGACATTACCATCTCTCTCACCACTGTTTCCATAGCTCCAACATCGCTTGGCACAGATTAGCTCTCAATAAATGTTTTTAAATAAATGCATGAACTAAGCCAGGGCAAAGCGATACAGAGAATGCTGTTGAGGGAAGCACAGTCATTGCAAACCAGGGACACATCCATGGAAGTTTCTAGAAAGGCCTAGAGACCGGGACAACACAGAGGGAATGACTCAAGATCACCACACTTGAAAGGTGACAGTTCCATAGGACAGTTCACAGGATCTTTGGGATATTATTACACAAGCATTTCACTATTCAATTTTAACGGTCTTTGGAAAAGAAGAGCAAATCTTAGCCCCTGTGTCCCATGACCCCTCAGGTGCAGTAGCCACAGGGGGGCTGTTTCACGTGTCTCATCGAAGAGGCTGGTCACCTGTGCTTCCTGCCCTTGGATGCCCGTGTCTTCCAGGAATGTGTCCTTAAGAGCGGTATCTTGGCCTCATGCCCCTGCTTTGGCTGGTTTGAGTCGCCCCTTGGTGTGTTTTGCATTAGTTTTGCATGAGGGTTTGTTTCCTTTGTCCCCTGTTCTACCCACTTGATTCAAACTGAGAGCTTATAGGCCAAGGATACAGTTAAGCCTTTGCGATACGTGCCAGTCAGGGCACCAATAGGAAGGGGGATGCATTCGGAACGAGATCGTTCCAGGAGAGGGTGTTGCGGGGCAGCTGGCAGCGCTGTGTATGCAGGGAACCACGATGACCAGCCCAGCAGCTGCAGGGCTGCGGGGAAGGGTACGAACACAGGCACCATGTCACAACTCAGAGTATTTCAAAGTCACAGCTCAGGCTAACAGGATGTTGAATAAAATGAGTCTATCCTCCTACCTCCACAAATGGAGGAATGACTCAGAAGGCTGGTCTACATGTAGAATTATCTCATTCTTCTGGCACCATGGTGCCAGAACATGGTGGTCTGGGGACTGCCAGCTCCCTGACCTCTCTCATCCTTCCTCCAGCCCCATGCACACGGCAAGCACCTTTGCTAGCTCGTGCACAGACACCCTAGTCCCTGAGTCCAAGCTCTGTTCACAGTTGCACAAATGGCTGCCCTTTGGCCACTCCTGAGTCTAAGGGTGAGCACACGGGGTCAGAGCACCCCACCCCCGAGACAGAACTGAGGATAAGACCTGCCCGGACCCTGGAAGCTGGCTTGGGCTTGTGTAGGTGGGGAATTTGGTTCTAACTACTCAGTATGCTGTACAAGTGGGAAGCTCTGTGAAGGCTGGTTAGAGGCCCCACGAGCTGAAGTCTGCTGGTAGCAGCTGAGCTGTACTAACTCTAGACATGGAGGTAAAAGGGAGGTCTGTAGACTGGGCTGCCTTTGAGCAGGAGTGACCCTTCTAGAAACAGTCATGTGCAGATAACCTTACAGGGAGGGAGCAAAGGGCCGCATCCTCCTGCAGATACGAGAGCTCCCTGCTAGCTACCCTCAGCCAGAGGCTGGGGGGGCGGGTCATGCTGCTGGAGCCTCTCAGGCCAGGGAACAGGCAGCGATGTGCAGGGAGTGAATCTGGAGGGGCCGAGCAGAGGTACCAGGCACAGGTCTCACCGGTGATCAGTGCAGACCAAGATCCCCAACCTCATCCACAGTTAATGCTCTACCAACACCAGGAAAGGGGAAGGTGGCAGTGCCCTTGATCTGGTGTTGACTGGGCCTCAGGGAAAGTTCCAGGGAGAGCAAGGGGCTGCCTTTGACCTCCATGTTTTTCAAGAACAGAGCAGTGGAGCTTCTGGAAGAGAGGCATCCAGGGGTATCTGCTACAGTATTAGTGGATACTCTTACTTGGTTAAGCCTCTAAAAGAGTCATTCATAGGGCATTGTTTAAAGTTACTTCATTTTATGATTTTGCATTATTTGTAAGAACAGACTGCTAATTAGCACAAGTAATCACCCATACCAATGGATATTTGTCACGATATTTGTGTAAGGCACTGTGCCAAATCCAGTCACGGTGTGTGCCCCGAAGAGGTTGCAGTCTAAACAGAGAGACTTGAACTCCAGACACAGAGCTCTGAGTTTCCTGTTCTCTGAGTCTTTCCCCTCTTCCTACTCCCTCCCACTCCCACCTTCTTGCTTCTTCTGAGCTCTAAGGGAAAGTAAGATAGAACCAGAGAGAACCTAGAGAAACTTCTCTGTGTGAGATAAGGCAACAGGGAAGGAATGGAAGGGAGGTGGTAAAAAGCAGTGTGAAAGGAGTACCAGTGATGCAGGTGGAGTTTGAGAGGGAGGAGCAGGAAAAGGAGAGGGAGAAGGAGAAGGAGGAGGAAGCGGGGAGGAAGGAGAGAGGTAACAAAACCATCGACCAAATGAAAAGGCAACCCACTGAATGGGAGAACATAGTCACCAATGATACATCTGATAAGGGGTTAATATCCAAAATTATTTATAAAGAACTAATACAATTCAACACCAAAAAACCCAAATAATCCAATCGAAAAATGGGCAAAGGACCTGAATAGTCACTTCTCCAAAGAGGACACACAGGTGGTCAATAGACATATGAAAAGATGTTCAGTGTCACTAATCATCAGAGAAATGCAAATTAAAACCACAATGAGATATCACCTCACACCTGTCAGAATGGCTATCATCAATAAATCAACAACAAGTGCTGGTGATGATGGGGAGAAAGGGGAACCCTTGTGCACTGTTGGTAGGAATGCAGACTGGTGCAGCCACTGTGGACAGCAGTATGGAGACACCTCAAAAAATTAAAATGGATCTGCCTATTGACCCAGCAATTCCACTTCTGGCAATTCATCTGAAGAAATCTGAAACACTGATTCTGAAGAATAATGCATCCCTACGCTTAGTGCCGCATTATTTATAGGAGCCAAGATTTGGAAACAGCCCAAGTGCCCACCAGTAGGTGAGTGGATAAAGAGCTGTGGTACATTTACACAGTGGAATACTACTTGGCTGTAAAAAAATAAGGAAGTCTTACCTTTTGAGACAGCATGGATGGAGCTAGAAAGTATTATGCTAAGTGAAATAAGCCAGTCAAGAAAAGACAAATACCATATGATTTCACTTATATGTAGAATCTAATAAACAAGATAAATAATAAAACAAAATAGAAGCAGATTCATAGATACAGAGGACAGACTTACAGCTGTCAGAGGGGAGGGGTTGGGGGCAGGACAGGTAGGTGAAGGGATAAAGCAAAGACAAAAACAAAACTCATAGACACAGACTACAGTGTAATGACTACCGGAGGGAAAAGAGGGTGGGGAAGGTAGAGGAGGGTAAAGGGGCATGAACTGTGACAGAATACTTGAATTTAGGTGGTAAACATATAGTACAATATACAGATGGTGTATCAGACAATTGTGCAGTTGAAAACTGTATCATTTTATTAACCAATGTCACCCCAATAAACACAATTAAAAAAAAAGAAAAACAAAAAGACTGTGAAGTAGTGAACATGAAATGGGTAGAGGGACACTGGCTGGTGTGGCTCAGTGGATTGAATGCTGGCCTGCAAATAGAAAGGTCGCCAGTTCGATTCCCAGTCAGGGCACATGCCTGAGTATGTCTCTCATATACCCCATATGAGAGACAACTGATCATGTATCACTTCCCCACAGATGTTTCTCTCCATTTCTCTCTCTCTTCTCCTCTCTCTAAAAGTAAATAAATTAAATCTTAAAAAAAAAATAAAATAAAATGGGTCGTAGGGTAAATGAAGGAATATCTTATCTTTTCCACATGCATTCATTTTCCGGGTACCCAGACACACAGTGCTTCTCGTTGGTTTGCAAACCGTGTCTGGTGCTGAGCTCCTGCTCCGCGCGTTTGAGGTCTTTGGCCGCTAGGATGTGTGTCTGTCCTGCTGCTTATTCCTGGTGTCTTGGTGCCGGTACTTCGTAGGCTGCTAGAAGCAATCTTATTATTATTTTTTTTTTCAGGATTAAGGTGAGGAAAGTCAGGTACTAGCCTTGGCTGACAAACAAACAAACAAACAAACCCAGTAGCTCACACAAATAATATTTTAATGTAATAGTTCAAACAAAAATTAATGCAAAATATCCATCATGAACAAAATATTGGAATTTTAAATAAGGCAGGATCAATATCCTAGAGCTGAAACCACAGATCATTTATGTTGTCATCCATAGTGAAACTCCTATAGGTTCCTTGAAGTCAAGGACAAAGGGAAGGGTGTAGGGAAAGACGCCAGCGAGGGCCACTCTTCCGGATGTGCCGCTCCACTGCTCAGGCTCAGTTGGTCTCTGCTCTGATTAATCTGGTTGCTTTAGGAATGAATCTGTGATGTATTTGTGCTGCCATCTCGTGGTCATATGTGGTATAACCCCCCACTTCTGGCATCTGGGGGAAATGTGATTAAACCTGAAAAGGTCAAAAGGAAAGAAATGGATAAATATCTGAAAATCTCATGATCAGCAAATTTTAGGTGTTGTGCTCAAGTTCAATCATTTTTTCTGTTTTTTTTTCTTTTATTAAATACAAATTGAACTCCTTCTATGTTCAAGAAGTGTGCTGGATGCTGGGTATGGAATAGGGGCTAAGCACGCAGGGTATTTGTCCCAAGACTGCTCTTTTAGAGAGTCTGAGTAGGAGGGACTGTACAATCAATCTTCCAGTGCATTTTATTAAAAACAAAGCAAAACAAAACAAAAAAAGAAGCCTGGAGGGAGTTGTAGAGAGTGAGTGATTTGTCTTAAGTCACAAACTGGATAGTACAGTAGAGTCAGACTGAGAATTCGGTTGGGTACACTTTCTGTTGGGTGTTGTTTCCCTTCCTGTCTTAGAGGAAACTTGTCCTTAAGAGGCTGAGACAACCAGCTTCAGGCTCCTTGGCTTACATTCTTTGTGGGAGGAGTAAGTAGAACATATTTCAGAAATGGATTAAGGAAGAAAGTCAGCTGCGTTTCTGCCAATAGTGACGGCAGCCTAAGTTAAATCAATCAGTTCTGCAAAGAAATATGTCCCATGAGTGCCCCAAAGTTAAGAAGATGCAAAATTTATTACAGTCATGTTTGTTAATGGTAATTTATTTATCTAACTTTACAAAAAAAGCGATAACTTACTCCTTGTCCTTGTGCCAACAACTACTTTATTCTCTTTTTTATACAACTAAGGTGTTCCCACCTCGAGTATCAAAAAACCCCTAGCTTCAGGGGATCACCGTGCATCCCTCCATCTATGAATGTCTTGAAAATAAATGTATTTTTCTAACTGTACTGTATTAAATGTTCATCGACAACGTCTGTGTTGATATTTCTTGTTCAAAATAAACTCTGATAAATGAAAACAGGACTAAGTTGCACACACATTTTAAAAAAGATTTTATTTATTTTTTTAGAGAGGGGAAAGGAGAGAGAAAGAGATGGAGAGAAATATCACTGTGTGGTCACCTCTGGAGTGCCCCCTACTGAGGACCTGGCCCTACAACCCAGGCATGTGCCCTGACTGGGAATCAAACTGGTGACCTTTTGGTTTGCAGGCCGGCACTCAATCCACTGAGCCACACCAGCCAGCCAGGGCTAAGTTGCATGCATATTTAATATATGATATATTCAATTTTTATCATGAAAATTTCAGACATGCACAAATACAGAGTTTGCAAGGAGCCCCAGCATATTCATCTCCCAACTTCCCAACATTACAATCACTCATTTAGCAAGATTCTGTCCTACTTAATTGGTCTTCTCTCCTTTCTTTGTTTCTGAAGAATTTAAACAGATGCCAGACATTTTACTCTTATATACCTTGCCAGGAATTTCTCCTAAATATGGATGTTTTCTTCCCATAATGCCATTATCACATCTGAGGCAATTAATGAAAATTCCTGCGTGTCACCCAGTATTTAGTCCATTATCAAATTTTCTCAGATGTCTCAAAATTATCTTTTCTGCTGCTGGTTTGTTCAGATCTTGATTTAAATGAAGTCCAGACATTACATTTGATTGTTATGCCTCTTAAGTCTCTTCGGTCTTGATGACCCCTTCTCCCTTCTATGTGGTTGTGTTGTGTGACCATCAACGGTGGTTAGGATGGGACTGCGGGTTGCTGATCAGCCACTGACTTGTGCAAACCAGGTCAGGTGTCCCGAGACTGGCCCCACTTTAGATCGGTCTGCCTCCTTGTGGTGTCATGTAGCTTTTCCACTCTCCACAGTAATTTCTGTGGGTGGACATCAGCTGGAGAAGCTTGGTTGCATTCAGGGTTTATCCCCTTCCCCCTTTTTGCCAGAATCCTTCACCGGTGGGCTGTGTGCCTTGCACAGCAACACAGTGAGGGGCCCGTGGTGTCTGAGTATTTCACTTCCACTGTGCATATGTTATTTCCCTAAAATTATATTTAAAATATTTCAAACAGAAATTTTGAAAAAATAGTACAGCACATACACTCTTCATCTAGTTTCATGCATGGTGATATCAATTGTTAAATTTTCACCTCTTCTGCTTTATCACTTATCTTTTTTTATTCTTAAGGCACTGTGATACTACCTTGGTCTCCAGTGAATTTTACAGTGATACAGCAATGTTATCCTATCTACACTCCAATTTAAAATTCCTCTAATTGTCCCAGTCATGTCTTCTGTACCTTTTTTTATCCAGCATCCATGGAGAGGTCCTGTACGCATCGAGCAACCTTGTCTCCTGTGCCCCCTTCACTGTTACTCTTGCCATTTTGTCTCCACAGCATGGCCTGGGCCATGGATCTTGCAGAATTCCTTTTGCTTAGATTTAGGTTAAGCATTTCGGGCAAGAATAATGACATGGGTGACGGTGCATCCTCCCCATTACTTGCTGGAGACCAGGACAGCAGTGGCAAGTGTCCAGTCCTGGGCCCAAGGCCTGAGCACCAGGGGGGCTGATGACGTTAAGTCCCACGTGAAGGCCAGCCGGCTTGAGGCCCCAGAGGAATCCATTTCTCAGTTTGGGTCTGAAGGCAGGAAGAGACCAGTGTCCTAACTCAGTAACCAGGCAGGTGGAGTTTCCTCTGCTGGAGCGGGGGAGGGTCAGCTTCGGGAGATGAGGATGACCATCCTTATCGGGAGGGCACGCTGCTTTACTCAGTCTATCTCATCCGAAAAGGCTCCCAGAGACACACCCAGACAAATGTTTGACCACGTATCTGGGCACTCCATGCTCGGTCAAGTCGACACATAAAACTGAGCCCCGCAGTGGTGCCGGCCAGGCCTCCCCACGCCCAGGCACATTCCTCTCGCAGAACGAACGAGGACTGTGTGTGGGAATACTCCGTGACTGCGCATGTCCTGCTCCCAACTACATTTTCCCCAACGGAGCTATAGATTTTTAACTGCTAAAAGGGACTGGACTTGGTGAGGATCATTGAAAAGATGGAGAAAACTTCCTTTCACATGAAGAAACTCCCACAAAGTTGGGTTCTAGGCCACGGTCCAGATCGGAAAGTAAGGGTCACAGATGAATGTGGATCTGGCAGGGAGTGACGGCCTAGGGCCAGGTGAGGGCGGGCACAGGGCCATCCTGACTGGCAGCAGGTGCTCCTGTAAACCCACAGTCAGGCAAAAATTGGGAGAAACTCCTTGTTTGCTCCCCTGACTCTCCCCAAAGCCAAGGGCACCAGGGCCTCCTGAGGAGAAGAGGAGGGGTGCTGACCCTGGCTCAGGGGGCACTGAGATGGCGCCTGCAGCTCTCGTTGTAGCTTAGGGAGCTCCGGGACCATTCCTAGAGAAAGGACTGTCTCACTTGCTGCAAGGGGGCATCTTGTTTGCAAGTAAGTGGGTGATTGGGGCTTTCCACCTGTCACCTTGTGCATAGAGCCTGGTGGGGGGCAGGTCCTGTGGCAGATCCTCACTCAGGCGCAGTTGCTCCCAGGCATGGTAACAGACCCCAGCAGTGTGACCTTGCAGTGGCCGAGGGAGCACCGACAGTGTGACCTTGACTCGTCCCGCCAGCAGAAGTCCCAGCTTTTATGAAAGGAACCTCTCTCTGGCATTTCCTTTCGATTAAAGCTTCATTGTTATTAGTGGTGTTATTTGGAGCAACTATATAGGATTTTTAACCAACCAAGATCACTTGCATATTATTTTATGGCCTTCCAAATGCTTATTTCATCTTAGGAGTTTCATTTTCCCCTACCCCACCCCATTACCTCACCTCCACTGCTATGGCTTCTAACCACCTTACATTTTTCAGCGTTTATACTTTCAAAAGCGGAATTCCATACTCTTTCATTTTATTCTCACAACAAGGAGATACTGTTATTAGTTTATTTTCTGTAAACTGAGTCAAAGGTGAGTCAAAGGCAAGTCAAATACTCACTGGAAATTCCTGAATATTGGTCTAGTAAGAGGGACCCTGGACAGTGGGCTTGCATTGTTGCAGCCCACGGCATCCGCTGTGACCCTTACCGAGGCTCGAGAGGACTCAGTTGCTTTTCCAAGCAGTGCCTGTTTCAGGGGGACTTTTAACAGGTTCATTCACCGGTACCACATCCTGAAAAAACAAAGTGAAACAAAACAAAATGAGAACAACTTTGCTATGTCCTTCTCTCTTTAGTGCTTTAAAATGTATTGATTTGCTAAGTATTGGAAACAGAATCAGTGGGAAGATCAATCCCAAGTTAATTTGTTCATAAACTCTGACATACAAGAGGTTCAAGCCAATTTCCATAAGACTTTATCTTGAAGAACAGAATTAAGTTTATCAAAGTAAGTTATAGTTCACATAATGCAAGTAAAGATTGCAGCTCCCCGTTAGATTTAGGATGAATGAAGAATAGATAACTTTTTCTCTGTCACAGGGCGTCCTGAGTGTGGGAAGGTATAACAAATCCTTTGTGTGGTGGTACCATATTCGTTAAACTTAACTAGTCAAATATCAAACTACTAGCATTTTAATAAGTAAACAATTGTACTGAGTATTCACAAACTACTTCCAAAATTTATTTTAAAAATAAATAATACTGTGCACTTAATCAAAAACTCTAAACAATTAAAATCACCAGTTTAACAGATCGGATTATCTTAAGAAGGCTGAAAACTGTTAAAGACAGAGCAGACACAAACAAGACTGGCTACTAACCATTGCCTGCCGTTACAATTCGCTACGTAGTCTGCTGGCATCATCAGAAACACTCAGTCCTGCTAGCGTTCTGTAGTAATTTGTGGGTTGTCTAAAGGTTTTAGCTCCTAGGAGATGAGGAAGTCATTCTGCTTCATGAGCCCTCCTCTTCACACCGCCTTTCTGTTTTGTCGTTTTGCAGCACACTGTAGAAATGCCCTGTTGTTTGGTTATTTCGTGTGACCATCAGAGGTGGCTAAAAGTGGGACCCCTGGTTGCTGCTCAGCCCTTCCTCTTCTGGGTAGAGTTCCTTCTATTTCAGTTCTCTCCCAATTATTTTTTTGTATTCTTCTTTTCTACTTATCCAGAACATATATATTGTATACACATGCATATGCGTAAACTAATGTGACAGCCAAATACATGTGCGTATGTATCCATGTGCATGTGCATACGCACACTGACACATGTGGGAATATATACATACAGACATCCCTTCCTTAGTGAAGTGACACACATACATCCTGTTTTATCCTTTTGTTGAATTACATCTTCCTTTTTAACTTTTCTCTTTTAACCCATACAGTTTTGTAAATCAAATCATTATGATTAAGCCTAATACCAAAAGCAATTTTTATTATTTGATATTTGAATTATTACAACTTTTCTGTGAGAATTTCTTAAATGGGATCCTGTGGTCTTTTGTCATTGTCCCTGTTATTTCTGGCATTACCCTTGTTTTCTGATACACGTAAGATGATCCTGGTCCATTCCAAGTGTTTTCCTTCAGTCCTTCAGCTCTGACACCCTCCTCTGTCCCTCTCAGCCACCTAATATGCTTCCCGTTTGCCTCTGTGGCCATAGGTGGTCCCGCTCTCTGGCTGTCTAGCTACCTTCCAAGGCAGAATGTGAAATGCTTTGCCTGCAGTTCATGCAGATCTTTGGTCCCTTTCTCTGGCTCCGTCAAACCTGCATCTTTTGCGAGACTCGCATTTCCCTGTGCAATCAATGTGTAGTGTTTTAGCACTGTATTCTCAACCACTGACAGCAGCGGACTGTCTGGGGAAAAACTAAGGAAAAAAGACTCGACTTCATGTGTTGGGAGGACCCAGCCTAGAGGGCTGCTGGACTGGGGGTTGTATTTTTATTAGTGGTCAAGTTATTAGTAAATACTTCATGTTATGCTGACTTTTGCTCTCCTAAGCAATATGGCAACTTCAGAAAATGACACAATTAATGCTTGGATAACAAAGATCTGTTATATATAGTACACGAACCTGGTGGACTTACTCCAAGATGTCTAACCTAACCCACCATTCAAAGTATAAAATTAGTAGTCAGCAGGCTTGGCCATGTGGGAAAGATGAGCAGCACCCTTGTTCTCTCTGAGACTGCCGGCTGCTCAGGCCATGACCTTGGAAGACTTGCAAGCTTCTTGGGCTTATCTGTTCAGATCTTACCTCTTCCTACAGGTGCTCATCCTTTACTGGGAAGGAAACTGTCAACTTCTCCATCTCTTGAAGACATGACCCATGGAGTAAGATGCTAGCTACAGGGGCTATTGGATTCTTTTTGCATCTGATATTAGAACAGCCTAATTTAACATGAGAAGAGGTAGTGGAAACAGGCCACATTAATGAACAGAAAGGCCGGTGGACAGGTATTTTTCCGTTCATCTTTGAAAGTCTGGGTGGATGGTAAGGCAAGGTTGCCTCCATTGGTAGCCAGCATTAGGGTTTGGTAATAAGGAAAGCAGGGCTGACCCCTAATCTTGAGTTCCTAGAGAGAGAACATGCTCCCTCCTTGGCGATTCTTGGAGGTTTTCCTGTAACTCATGGTACAGTGGTCCCCTGGAGCTTTCTTCCTTGCCAGGCACCTCCAAACTCTGCAGGGCATCGGTTTCACCCTAATTGTTTTTATTTAAGATGTAAGAAAATGTAATCCTTATGCAGCATACTCTACAAATTTAACTACTAAAAACGTTGTTTCATGAGAGTCTTTTGAAGTACAAGAAAATGTTGGAATAATTTTTATTAGACTTTAAAAATCTGTCTTCTGAGGGACGGGAAGTTCCATTTTGCCGAGAATAAATGAACTCAAATAGCAAAGGGATTGGTCTTGACTCAGGATGCCAAACCCACAGTGTTCAGTGGCTTCCTCACTCGGCCAAGTGCGTTTTTTCAGACCCGAGAGTCCGCTGGTATCTAAAGTTTCAGACAAACATGGTAGTACTTACAAATAATTATTTTAGTATGCCTGTTGTGCTTAATGCAAAAAAGTTTAGCTTTGCTTTTGAACCAGTTTGATTCTACAGGCAAAGAAGAGAGAGATTATTGATTTTGCAAATCATCCCTTTACTAAGGTTTGTTAACATTATGTGAAAAAAATATTGAAATTAGCTTCCTTTTTTGGTATTTCATTGACTGTTCTCACTTTTTTCTTTCATATTAGTTTAAGACACTTGAAGGCTTTGTTTTCATGACCATATTCTGCATGATTTTCTCGGAGTGTTTCCTACCAGGAAAACTATGGTAAACAACGTAACTAATGTTGGCGGCCGTGAAAAAGCCACGGGAACTTCAAAGAAAGCAATGTATTGTGTTGGGGAGACCTCATCATTGTCAAAGAACTTTTTCTGAGATGATTACAAAATAAAGTCAATAGCGAATTCCTTTACCATTTTAAGACAAGCTGTTGATTAGGAAAAAAATATTTCATTAATTATTTCTTTCCTCCACTTGCTGTTGGCACTTGAGGCCCATCAGTACAAGCATCTCCAGCCGTGCCTTCCTAAACCCTGTCGTTTCCTGCTATTCCTCAAGAGCTACCATTCATTCTATTTCAGTTTTGCTTATTCATTTTTTAAAAGCATTCAATTAAATATTGAATTGAACAAATGCAGAATAAATGAACTAGGGGGCGCTATAACCTGAAGATACAATGAGCAACTTCAAATATTCAGAGGATTGTCACATGCAAAAAATGAAAGACTTGTTTAGTATTTTTCCAGAAGACGGATCTTGAACTAAGGGGATAAATATAAACAACCGACAGGCTGCAGGACAGTTGTACAAAGTGTATCACTTACCCTAATTGCTTCTTTCCCAAAATAATGCATCACCCCTTTATGTTTCCCCTTTTCTGAAAGGAACTATGACAACTTAATACTGCCTATGGATGTCTTAAACAAACCCCACTTTCAGGGCGGACCCCCCACTGCCAGCAATGGACGCAGCCGCACTAACAGAAAAGAATCTAAAGTTAACACGCTAGTTCACTAAGGAAATGATCTTTTTTTCCTCAGCTCCATTCCAGCAGCCTGTATCAGTGACTCCCAGGAGGTGAGGAGAACAGAGGGCATAGTCTCCAAAGAGGGTGAACTGGAATCACTCCCGATTCAGACACCGCCCCAGGGGAAAGTCCTCTTAGAGCCCCACACGAATTCCTGTGGCTCTGAACCAAAGGTGCAGATGGGAGCTGCTGGTTGCGGGCGGGACAGACAGCCGCCCAGCGCGGTGCTGCGCGAGGCAGGCGCGCTGTGTTTACGAGTCCCCAGGAAATACCAACTGACCACGTCATCCCGAAGGCTCCGTCCAAACCATCCGATGTTACTAATGAGAATTGTTTCAACAACTAGTCAGCATGATGTTTAAGGACAAAATATATAAAAATGCTTTATATCACATGTCTCAATGGTTGTTAGTGTCTCCTACAGTTTAGAAGGTATGATTTTTGCCTTTACATCTTCTGGAAGTTTCTTACATAGCCCTTCGTTTTCAGTTTGCCAGTTCTCTTGCCTCTGGAGTTAAGTTCAGTGAATTCACTTGGGAAGTTTAATAATGGCTTTACGAGAAGTAAAGCCCAGGCCCCAGATGCACACGGTTCTGTACCTGAGTGCAGTGTAAATATAAATTGGGTGGTTTGATTCTGATGTATGCATGCTATTTGAACGCAATTCAGTGATGAGAAATAGGAATAGGCTCAGCAAGTTTGTGCTATAGACGCCAATTCACACTTTATGATGTGTATGCTGAATGAGGAGACAGCCAAGGCAGATGCCTTTTCAGACCTGAATCGGGGAAATTAACTTTTATGTGCACTGTGACCTTTTGTACTGTGATTGGCAGCATACTAAACTAGTCTGCATGATGACAGGTTTCTGCAGTCGGCCTATGTTTATTCGCTTTTTTGATGGGAACAGCAATGGTGGCATTAGCGACTGGTATCTCTAACAAAACTGTGCGTATACAGTCACTGCAGGTAACATACTTCATGTTTTTCAATCCCCACTTGAGGATATATTTATTGACTTTAGAGAGAGAGAAATAGAGATAGAGGTAGAGGTAGATATAGGTAGGTAGACAGAGAGAGAGAGAGAGAGAGAGAGAGAAACATCGATTGGTTGCTGCCTGTGGGTGCCCCGGTTGGGCATCAAGCCTGAAATCTAGGCTTGTGCCCTGGCTGGGAATCGAACCCTCAGTTTTCTGTTGTATGAGACGATGCTCCAACCAGCTGAGCCTCCTGGCAGGGCATACTTTATGTTTTAATTTGTAAAAATATTTTTCGCGATATTTTTCAATGGAAATTGAGTAAAAATTCATAACTTAAAAAATACCTGGAGAAGAGACATTTTAAAACTAAATTTTTGAAGAATTAATATATCCATATAAGTACCTATTTCCTACAAAAGCAAAAGAAATAGCTTTTGTCTATAATCATCTACAGAGAAGACAGCTGGAATACTGAGAGTCAAATGGGTAGAGAGATGTTTATTTGAAGTTTTATAACATAATATATATTTTAACTGTGTAGTATTTTACAACTGGTATAATTCATGTAGAGAAGGGGAGTTTGATTTTTATTGAGTGTTCTCTTGAAATTTTGAGGGATCACATGACATGCTGTGAGTGGGATGAACGGCTCAAAAACTCCACGGCCACACTGGCCCCAAAGGGGCACAAGAGGGCGCCAAGCCTCCACGCCGGCCCTGCGGTGGCTGAGGGAGATTTCCCGGTGAAGTAAACGCTGGCAATTAAAAATGAAGCCATGCTTATTTTATTCTGGGTAATATATTATGCACCTGCTTGTTTCGTTTTTCAGACTGATTGATGTCAAACGGCTTTCCAGAAATGTGACGCGTGTGCTGGATCCAGGCAGAACGAATCTTTCAGCATGGAAGTAGTAGTGTTTTGTAGAGATTGTACGATGTGATATGATAAAGTTTTGCTTTATTGTCCTGTCTAAAGGGACTTAAGGGAATGTAACAGGTTGTCACATACCTTTTAAGGAATTTTTTTTCTTTGTAATTCGCTAAGGAACAGTTATTGCTTGTGGGCTATTTCCTACAAATTCTCACATACCCACCGAATACACCACACACACCACACACCAACTCCTTCTTTGGAAGCAACACCTAGTGAATCTTTGTCTAGAGGGTTCAAAGGCTAATTTAGGGCTGAGACTTCTGGGAAAAAGAGGACGCAAAATGGTATCTGAAGGAACTGGAGTTTGCAGTAGGTGAGGAGGAAAACTAAGGCATTTTTTGCCAGGTAAACACTTCGCTTGTGTATTAGTTTGCAAGGACCACCATAGCAAAATGCCACAGACTGGACAGCTTAAACAACAGAAATATATGTTCTTACAGTTCTAGAGGCTAGAAGTCCGAGATGAAGGTGCTGGCAGGTTGGTTTCTCCTGAGGCCACTCTCCTTGGCTTGCAGGTGGCCCTCCTGCTGTGTCCTCACACAGCCTTTCCTCTGTGCACCTGCAGCCCCGGTGTCTCTTTCTGTTCCCAAATTTGCTCTTATTAGGATGACATCAGTCAAGAGTGGGGTAGAGCCCACTCCTCCAGCCTTATTGTAACATCACTGTGCCTTTGAGGGCCCTATTTCTGAATACAGTCTCATTCTGGGGACTGGGGCTAGGGCTTTTACATATGCATTTGTGAGGATACAATTCAGCTCATAACAACTTAGTTCTTTATTTGTGTAAATTTAACATGGCGGGTAATGGTCTGTCTTCTGTGTTTGTTGACTGACTTCAAGGGAAACCACCGCCATACACTACACCCATCAGATGCTCAGTACGAGTTTGTTGAAGAAGTGAATTTCTCTCTTGAACGGCTACACATGCATTTTGCTGTGCTCAGGTTTACCTGAAACCTTCCATGGCCTGACAGGCAGTAATTAACTGCTGAAAGAAAGGAGTAAATACTTTGTTCTTGAACATTGACATTATGTCCATCTGGTAAAAGAAAAGCAGAGAGGCAAATAAAGAGAGTTCAGGAAATGCTAAAATTTCTTTGAAATAATTTCATTGAAAATTAACAAGTTGATTATTGTGAAAACAGCTTCCAATTTACACATAATGGCCAATCATCTAGCTTTCCTGGCCTTTGATGAAACCCTTCCTACCCAGAGGGATCTGCCTTTTACCCCTCTTACCCGCCATAATACTTCTCCAAGGCTGCCGAGGTTAATTGGCCTTTCAGACTTCAATGCTTAAAGATAATACATTCAACTCAATTATAAGCATGCGTCTTGCTCGCAGTGTGGTTTCTTTTGCCCTAACTCTCTTGCTCCTGTGCCCACCCTGATTTGAGGCATAAAAAGTGAGTCCTTTGCAATTGGGTGGCTTGCACAGGATCTCCAAAACTGGAGTGGAGAGGCCAGCGGGGGCGGAAAAGAGGACTCCTGGTTCCAGGGTGTGCTCTGTTATTTCAGAAAGAATTTCTGGCCACATGGAACAGAGCGAGGCCTCCTCGGCAGACCAGCTGTGAGTCAGAAGGCTGACCTCACTGGGCAGCTACCGTCTATGCTGCTTTACAGGACCTGCTATTTTAGGGCCCATGGACAGTCATATGGCCTGGCTTGCCTGGGGCTCAAAGGGCTTGGTTGGGGGCACGAGAATGAGTGAGGGACCCTCAACTTGGTTGTTACTTGTTGTGAGCAAGGGAGTATCTCCAAAAGGGGTCACTTACATTTGTGTCTTGCCACAATGCCAAGACATTGGGGAGTAATTGGGGAGACCTCCCCAATAAGCCAATAGAGTCACATGTAGGTTACATACAGGGAGGGGGGCTTATATAATAGAAGTGAGCAGGGTGAGTGTCCAGTGCGAAGTCCAGGCACCAAGTCCAGGTCACTGATGGCCTCTGCAGGTGAGGAGGTGGCTGCAGTGGTGGCACTTGCCTGGTGGAGTGGATGTCTGGCAGGGCTCCAAGTGGGACCCCATGGCACAGCCAAGCTCTGAGTGGGTGGTGGGAGCTCTGAGTTCTTATAGGCCCCCAGGGGCAGAGGTTCCACTGATACCAGTGTCCAGATGGAGTCCTTAGCTGAGTGTCCAGACTTGGGGTTTCGAGCATTCCAGGTCCCTCCAGGAGCATTGCCATTACGCCTACCCCATTACCTCAGTCTCGACCTAGCCCTTGACGTAACTGTCATGGCTGACAGCAACTGCGTCTATACACTGCTGATATAATATTCACTCCTTGAAGAATGTTCCTGTTTTAGGAACACTGATAGGTTATCTGTTGATTTTCCAAATCTCAAATTCTTCAATCTGGTAAAGGATAAGGTGTGTGGTTGCCTTTGGATCTGAAAAATGCTCCTCACCCGTCAAGGGTCATCTTTTAACCTCCCCTAGACTTCTAAAACTCCCTGTCTGCCTTTTGTCTCTTGGACTTCCCTTTTTTCCAGGCTACTATGATAAAGTTCTTGATACTTTCTTTCACAAAAGTCTTTCAAAAAATCCCTGTTGCTGGCAGGGAATTAACTCATGAATAAATGGATAATAATAACGGCTGACATTTTTGGAGCACTGACTCTTTGGCAGGCACAGAGCTGGAGGATTTACTCGCATTATCTCCCTTGATCCTGTCAACGGCTTCGGATACAGCCCACTTCGCAAACCAGGAGACTGAAGCTGCGGGAGTGGGGTAGCTCCTACTAGGTCAGAGGATCAAGCAGCGCAAATGTCGGACTCTGTGAAGTCTAGGAGAAGGAGAAGGGCTTGGGAGTGAAAATCTGTGACTCTGAAACACGCACAAAGGTGGGAGGTTAAAAAGCTAAATTGAAACTACTGCTTCACAAAGGTGTGTTAGGACCTGCTTAATACCCTGAGGATAACAAAAGGGATGAAATCTGCCCTTGGGGAGATTTTTAATGTGGCCCAGTGATTTCTGAGTGTGGGTGCACATGGCAGAGACCTGCTGGTCTGTGATGGGTAAGGATGCCCGTTAGAACCCCAGGGAGTTGCACACAATGAGTGATTAGTATGGGTGCCAGCGGGGCACCAGGAAGTATAGAAGCTCCCCAACTGAACCTAACGTGCAGTCCACATTTGGGAACCGCTGGTTGGACTGAGAAGTGAAGCAGTCACCCATCGATTGCACAGGTAGAGGTGAGCACAGAGGCGGTGGGGTGTGGCTGAGTTATACTTTCCACAGGAATTTTCTTAATTCCTCTGTAGGTCAGTGGGCCCTCAAATCTGCTTTTTTTTTTTTTTTTTTTTTTTTTTTTTGTGGGTCGCTCAGTTTGGTCTGGATAGAACATTCCTTTGAATCACCAAAGCCTCAGGAACAATTGGTGTGTTGGTTCCATTTTTTTTCTATCAGGAGGTTAAATAGAGTCTCTAGTCTGGGTTTCTGGGGCCCACACCCTGGCATGTGTAAGCTTTTGTTCCTTCTTTTCACTTATGTCTTTCTGGCCCACTTAAATTTTCTCAGCATTTACTACTCCTCATCTGTCACTCATCTATTTCCCTGATTAAAATTTGGCAAGCTCAGTATTTAAAAACACAATTTTTTTTAGAAGAACAAAAGCTCAAGCGTCCTTTGTGCACTCATTTGGTTAGAAAAATCGACTCCCGCCCTGCCCTCCTTTCTACAAAATCATCTGCCATTCCCTGTGCCATTTCCTGTACGCTGGTGGGACCTGCTCACCTAATTATTTTTCAACAGGTTCTTGTGATTA
The DNA here is from genome assembly GCA_004027475.1 of Anoura caudifer. Taxonomy (NCBI): domain Eukaryota; kingdom Metazoa; phylum Chordata; class Mammalia; order Chiroptera; family Phyllostomidae; genus Anoura; species Anoura caudifer. The sequence goes on from PVKU01005768.1 coordinate 86,800, forward strand.
CCTTGCCCAAAGCGCTGCCATTTCTCTTTCTATGAAGGTTTTTAAATCATTATGAAGATACAGAAGTTTCCTCACATGTTACCATTACTCCATTTGGTGTTTAACTCTGCGAAACATATTGAAAGGTTGAAAGAGACATTACTATTTTGGTTATTTATCTGTCGCCGAATGTACATGAAAAGATGTAGCTTTTCTTCCAACGTTCATCAGCAGCAGCTAGCATTTTACAGCAATAGAAATTTTTAAAGCAATTATAGTGATTCATGTACATTTTACTGACTGATTGTTAAATTTTACTAATTTACATGACATTAGAAGAATATAATAGTGGTTTAAATGACAATATAGGAAACCATGAAAATATAGGAAAAAAGTACTAGAAAAGAAGAATAAACACTGAAGTATAAAATTAGATCCAAATAAATGTCACCTGTACAACTGTAGCGATCAGATGCAATAAAAGTAGCAGAGACATATACATAAAACTATGAATAGAGAAACAATTCTTAGTGTAGAATGAGTAGGTAGGCATAGGCTAAGGTTAAGGTAAACTACCAGGAATTAAAAAATGACAGAGTGAAAAAGAAGTTAACATAATTTACCAGCTAAAGACAGTTGAAGAACTTCCTACCTATGAAAGTGTATCTGTCAAAGGAAATTGTCCAGTAGTAGTTACAAAGGTACAATGTCACACTTACTAATTAAAAGTACTGTATTTGAGAACCTGGCTGAAGATTATTTATTTCCCAAATAGCGAACTTCCAGCAGTTTGATAAAGGTGGAACGTAGGGCTTACTTTATTCACGCAGCCAGAAGATGGCACAATTGTCAATGTTTGGTGGAAAATTCCCCTCTCGGTCTGGAGAGCCCAAGGAGAGCAAAATGCTCCTCGCTGGTTTCTGTATGGCCAGACCAACAGGATGCACCCGAGGAAGATCGTGAGCACGTTTTTGTTATCTGGGTTTTGTAAAGCACAACAAAATATTCCAAAGTAATTTGAAACTCAAGGAAGGTGACACTGGGTCGATGGTTTAAATCCATATGCCTGCTACTTACCTTATGAGCAAAGTAGTCATATCTTTACAGTGACATTGACTTTGGCTGGGTTTTTAGTTCATTTTCCCTGTAATGGCAAAATCTATTTCTAGCTGATTAAGAATAAGTGGTAGACTAATTGTGTTACATCTCTAAGTTAATATTATTGAAAATCTATGGAAATACTTGTGTTGCTATTGTTTCCTGACCTTATAAACCTCTGGTCTGGTTGGACATCACCACGTTTTCCAGCTGTGGTTGCTTACCTTACCACGGCAGAGTAGATTGTCATCAGGGTTTGGACAGAGAGCTATACCAGAAAAATGTTTTGATCTCATTTAGAGTAAATCTGATAGAAAACGTGCCTCACTATCGAAATTCCTTTGCATTTACACATTTCTTGGTTTGCTCTTTCCATACTTGTAGTGTATTAAATGAGTATCAAGCAAGTTAGACTTGGGGAATAATTCCTGGGCCTAAAAGAGCAACAAGAGTGAAATGCTCACACAACATATTTTCCTTGTAACTGTGTGTGTGCATGTGCATGTGTGTGTTGGAATATGGTGAGGAGGAAGAGTGGGGTGAGGCGAAGGTCAGAAGAAGAAAACGTAGAACATTTTGGCTTTGGTTATTTTAATTTTATATACTAAATACTGAGTTGAATCACATTCTACACGGGATTCTAAAGCTACATTCTTAACAAAAATCACATAGTGCTAAAAATCATATTTGAAAAAAGCCTAAAATTAATCAGTAATTAAAGAATAAGGATATATTCTGCCGTGGGATAGCTTTTTTAAAAAGTCCATTTGGTATTTTATCAAATAAGTAATCCAGGTAAATTCCCTGCATTTATTCACACAGGTGGGTACATCCCATATGACTCAGACTTCTAAAAAGTAAAAACATGACATTTTTGGTTAATAATGATTTTGGCAACATTTCCCAAGCATCTTTTATATCATAAACAATGTGGACCCTGATTCAGCTCTTCTGGATCCCATGCTAACAGATGGATTGCGAGACTGTTTACTGCTGCTTCCCACAAACTTCCTTTTTGTAAACTACTATATTATTTATGAATCGGAAAAGTTTCAAAGAAGCCTCCTGATTACCGCTTACTGATGAACTTGCATCAGAGAAACTTTTAGTCCAATTACACCAGTTTGTTGTAAAGAACTGTTATTATTCCAAAGTCTGAATTTGTTAACTGGTTACTGTGCCCGCTTCTCTGGGCCATTTACTCACAAAGACCTCGTCTGACAGACTGTGTTAACTCCTTCCACAGGAAACAAGGAATAATGAGTGTATCGGCTGAAAAACAAAGGTAGGCTAGTAATAAAGAGTGGTTCATAACTAGCATTTATCATACCAGACACTTTGGGAAATATGTAAAATGTACTTAGAAAATATTGCAAATAATTTTGGTATTGAATTGGTTTATATTCATCCTTGGGGGAAACTGTATCTAGCTTTCTACAATGATGCAGTGATGGACATTTCCAGACAGTTTCCAGACATTTCCGGTCGCTGACCTTGACACTTAGACTTGCTGGTTTGAGTGTCAGGCACGAATAAGTGTGGAACAAGAATGAGGCTGAAATGTGCCTCTTTAAGTTAATTTGATCTATGTTGATTTTACAGTTTACTTTAGCAATAGAAGCAATTTTCTTTGTGTGTGTGTGCGAAGTGGGCACAGAGAGATTCATATTCACAGGATTTTAATTAGATACAAAAGAGGATAAGACAAAACCAAACCAAACAAAGCAAAAATTTCTACTACAATCAAAGCCTATGAAAAATCCTGATCTTTCCTTCAAATTTCCACCCTCTGTGCAATGTAACAATATACGGTATTATGATTAATTCATTGTAACCTTGATAATACATATTTACAGACAAATGTCATCAATTACAGTGATTCTGGGGCTAAACCTTTGCTAGGGGTGTGTGAGAGAGAGAGAGAGAGAGAGAGAGAGAGAGAGAGAGAGAGAGAGAGAACTGTATGTCAGCATCCTGTCAAAAACAGAATTGTCAACATGCCTATTGTGAACGCAGGAAGTTCTCACCCTGCCCCTGGAGGCCATCCTCACGGCGGGGGGGTGGGGGTGGGGGGCTCTCTTCACCTTCAGGGGAACCTAATGCTGAGGCCGACCAGCTGCAGGATCCCTAGGTGCCACACTCAACCAGGAAGGAGCCTGTGACAGATGCTTCTTCATTTTATGCAAATAGCAACTTCATGGATCAGTTTTCCTTCTCTCTGTGGAATATAAGCATCTGGAAAATAGAATTCCAAGAGCTTAGCACACTCACAAATGAACAGAAATAACCAAATGAACAGGTAGCAGGACTGAACTGGAATGTCAGAGAAGAATATGTTCATTAAAGTCCTCATTCTATTGCAGGTCTCTTCCCTCAAATCAAGTACTTTTATAATTTTTTAGCACCTTTCTTCCCATAAATCTGCAGTAACTGCAAAGTCTCTATTTTTTCTATACATCCATCCACCAGCCGCTGTGCCGTGGTCAGAGCATCACAGGTCTGTGGTCACAGTGAAGAAATCACACACTGGCTGGTGATGGTGTTTGAAACAATTCTGTGCAAAAGCAAAAACAAAACCAGAACATTAGTTTCCAGGAAAAAGGCTTTTTGTTTTACAAATAGAAATAACACTCAAAGCTTAAGATTTGAGATATATTTCCAGCTAATTACTATTTTTTACATTAGTGTGCCACTTACAATATACTTAGGGAAAAATGTGAGCTTTTTGCTTAAGGATATAGCAAATGTTTAGGTGTATTCTGACATTCAGCTTCAGCTTTTAAATGGAGATTACAACTCCTTCAAAACATAAATAATTTCATAGTACACATACATTTGCTTTAATAAGTCTTTCGCATTATACCTAATTTTATGTAAATGTTATTCGGATTTCAATCCAAGAGTTTTGTAGGGGAGGTTAAAGGGTGTTTATCTTGATTTGTTAAAATGTACCATTAAAATTAAGCAGTGACAAATATTATGACTTTTTAAATTGTTCTAAATGGTTGTATTTATTTATTAGGCTTGTGTTTATACAAAATATTTTAACTCTTTAAATATAATTTAATTTGTTGAATGGTTCATACAGGAGATGTAATCAGAAAATAGGTCTGGTGAAACTCATAAATTCACAACCATCTTGCATCCTCAGTAAACCCTCTGTATGAGTACTGTTTAGTGAAATAAAGTATATGCCACATTTAGAAAAATTAATGAAAATGAATTTTAAAAAGCTTTGATTATTTTATTTCCTAAAATGCTAGCCTTTATGTAGAGAGACCATAAAAGTAAGTGCTTAAAGTGTATCTCTTGAACATCTAGTTTTAACATTTGGGAGAACATGTATGTATTCAGAATAATCACAACAAACTAAATGCAAATTGACAAAACGTATTTCACTAATTTATTTGAAAATACTTCTGAAAATGATATTTTAAGGAGGAAACTGATTGGAAAGTTCTGTCTATAGGAATACAACTATTGTATTCCTATGAATACAACTATTGTATTCCTATGTATTACTATTAAATATAATCAACAAAGATAAAGTATAAATAAAACATGTCTGTAAATGAACCCTAAGCAAAAATTTAAATAGCATTTTAGAATCAAGTGTTAATAGAATAAACTTAATTTTAGTTTCTCATAGGTGCAGCTGCATTTTCTACTTAATTACGGGTTTTTAACAGTAGTAATTTTTCCTTGACCTACTCAATCTGAAAAGTCAGAAAATTGCTTCTTTTTTAAAAACTGACAATGGCACGGTATGTTTCCAAAGAAAAAAGACAAATTACAGAAAACCATTAGTTTAAACATATTTAAATAGCTGGGAAGAAGTTCTAATAGAAAACTTGGTTGAATATGAGGAAAAGTTATGAGTTACTTTTATAGCCTGGATAATGTGAATGTTACGATATTATTATTTTCTTTTTCTCTAAAAGTAAAATAATGTGTTGCATAATTATAAAAAGCCCAATGCATTAAAGATGATTTGTTTCTTGCTCCTTGGTAAATGGAATTCTTTGCAATTGTAAATTCATGGAGATTTCATCTGCAGCCTGGGTGGTAGATGAACAGAAGAATGCATTTTAAACGCGGGAAGTTTAGCTTAATAATAGTTATGGAATAGAATAGCAAAATGAATAAAGAACACAGCCTTTAAAGAAGATAATAAGATTAAAGCTCAGAATTTGGTGACAAATACAGGAGGAAAACATATTTTTTTGACCTAAATTGTTAAATCGGTAGAACAGAGTGTAAACATTCAGGTTTTCTTTGAATGAGAAACTAAAGAATCTTTCTGATTTAATGAGGTAGATTTCTGAACCTCAGACAAGAGGGGCTGAAATTTTTTTTGTTTATTTGATACAGAGATTTTATATATTTTTTATATATATATTTATCACACTGTCAAACTTCCTTTTGTGGCCAGTGAAGCCTTTGTGGGCAAATCTGAGTCACTGATTGATTAAAGAAAGAAAAACTTAATAATCAATGGATAATTATTCACTGTTCAATTTTCTTACTTTTATCATGCTCATCACTTTTTTTCTGTATGTATGTATTGAGATTTCCTCTGACTCCTTAAATGGAATTGAGATTAAATTATATACATACAGTTAAAGCTGGTAAAAGAACATTCTTTCTAAAGCTTAGTTATTAATGATTTTCTTTTTGTTCTTTGTGGTGCCAACATAAAAATTGTGTCTCTCCTCACAGAAAAAACATGGTTTCGGTCTCCAGGTTAAGTAAAGGACCAGGTTATGGAATCTGGACTACCTGGATCTGTTGAGAGCAGTACATCCAGCCAGGGAACCAAGGGAAGCTTTTAATAAAAATCAGAGATATCAAGACATTCAGTGATTTATCTCTGTGAATTTTGATAGAATAACCCAAGACCCCCTTCCAAATGCCTATCTGGCAAAAACGCAGGTTGCTTGGGAAGCCAGAGGCTCACATTACTGTAAACTTTATGTGGCAGCGATACCGCTGATGGTTAGCTTAATTGTTTTCTCCTCGAGTTTCAGATGGATGTGTTATATTTTTTGATTTGCTTACTAAAACATTTCTTTTACAATCTACCATTGCTTGTGAGCAAGGTGCAATAAGAGTGGTTCACCCGTGCTTAACAGCTACCTCAGAGGCTATGAATTTCAAATAAAAACTTGTGAGTCCAAAAAGGAGGCTGCTTAACACTGGGAGAGAATTGAGATTCTCTCCAATGGGTCTGTGGTGAGTCTGTCTTTGAACAGTGATCATAACATTCATTCACGGGATAAAAACTCATGTAAAAAAATTCTTTGGGGATAGATGAGAACATGAAAATCTAAATAGCAAAATAAATACACATTTACACCCAAATCCTTGTAAATTATCTACCAATAACAGGCTGATCTATGGGTCAGAGTCACTGACTATAAATATTCTTGCCAGCGGATGACAATACATTGTATTGTCCTCAAGAACAGTTGGGCCATAAAACAAATGCATTTTTATGGTGTTAGTAATTTCATAAGGAAGTCCTCACAAAGCGAAGTACAGATTTGATGTGGTAATGTTTGCTTCTTAATTGATGTGATATCATAAAATGAAAGTTTCAGGTAAAAATAAGCCATGGGTCTATGAGACAGAGTATCGGCCATATCTTAGTTCTAGGTCTGACCAAGTTCTGTGGATTTTAGTTTCCTTACATACATCAATAAAGTGAGGATTTAAGGTTAGATGATCTCTTGAGTTCTGATAAGCTCTATGATTCTATGATTGGAAATTATACATAAAATGCCACTTGATTTTTCCTTCAATTTAAAGAGGTGCTGCTTGTATTTTATAGTGGAATAATATTGCATTACCTTACTGTGTTGCATACCCAGCTTTGTAAAGTGAGTTACAAAATGCAGTCTGGCGTGTACAAAGGAATCAGTTAAAGGTCATATAGAGAAAGAAGACTAAAATGACTGTTGAGAGCAATGCCATTGCCAGAATGAAATTTATAGGTATTATCATGAAAACACAAATGCTGAGGAGGTATCACTCACTGAATAATGTTGATACCAAAGTAAGTAAAATAGTTCTTCCCTTTTCACTACTGCAAAATGGCCCAAGAGATAAAAAGAGGAGAGAGAAAGAGGACAGAGGGAGAGAGGGAGAGCGGGAGAGAGGGAGAGAGGGAGAGAGAGGGAGAGAGGGAGAGAGAGAGCGAGAGCGAGCGAGCTGTCTATCTCTGTATTGGAAATTTACGACAGGTGTCCCATTTAGGCTCAGGGGGATTTTTATCTCTCGAGTGCTATATTTTGCCTTAACTAAAAATCAGTATGCACATTATTAGAATGTCAAGAAAACAAGTTAAAATTTTTTTAGTTAAAAACTTAAAAATGGCTCAACATGATTTTAAGGAAGTGTGCGCACAAGTTGGTAGGTCAGGAAAATGCCAGAGAGCCGGGTGCTGAAGTGGGAATGGAAGGAGGAGTTTAGGGCTGAGGGAGGGAAAGGGCAAGCAGGGCAAAAGGGCCCCATAGTGGAACCACGTGAATAGTTCACCGCCTTAACCCTTCTTAGCAGTGGCCTTAACTCTTTTTGCCTTTGGTCATCTTTAAAAGAAAAAAAGAAAATTCAGCCACAGGCACTTAAAACAGAAACAAAACAAAACACATTCTTTTAATCTTACGGTTGGTTGTGATCTGCTGTGAAGGTCCCAGTTATCTGGGAAAATCCCAGTTGACTTCTGTACTTGATCGTTTAAATCTTAAGACTTGGGGTGTTACATCATTGGCTACTGGTATCTGGCAGGCAGTGTGACACGGGTAGATTAACGCCTCTTTATTCTCTTCACTGTTATCTTCCTTTGGACTAAAATTCTTAGGTCTCACCGGTTTTCCAAGGACAGATGCTCTAATAAAGGGCTTTATTCAGCTGTCTGCTAAAGGTGCCACGCAGGGCTGATACCTAACAAACTTAACGATTAGGAAGGTAGGGGTCCTGACCAATGAGAAGGATGGCCTTGAACTATGCACAGGTCTGGGTTCTCCAGACTGCGCGCTAGGCTTCAGCAGTATGTGCTAAAAGCCAGCCTCAAAATATATTCACACTCAATGCTAACTCAAAAATAAACATAAGATCTAGGAAAAATCTTTTGTTTCTAGAAAAAGCTGTTGTTATTAGTATTACTATTACTTAGGTTAGTGTATCTCTTAAATTTTAGACTAACAGTTCTTGTAAGTGGTAAAAAGCAAAATTCAACTGAGCAAACTTAAAGATTTTATTGGCTTTATTTGGCAATTCATGAATTGGGTGGCATCCAATCCAGCAGATAGGAAGAACCTGTGAAGAGCTTTACAAAGCAAGAGATTTTATAGGCAGAAAGGAGCAGGAGCGAGAAAAATGTACCAGGCAAAAAAAGCTCATTGGTTATCGCAAGGTTATTTTCCTTAAAGGAAGTGGCAGAGGTTTATCAGGCAGACTGCCCAGCTAATGCTGATCAGACAGTTCCCGAGAGCCTGGTTTAAGGTTCCATTTCTGGAGAGTTGAAACTGTAATTTAGTTAAGTCTCAGCTTGGTGATGTGGGGCTTAGCACAAGTGACTCCATTTTGGGCCTTGCATTTAACATAAGACAAAATCATAATTTGGGATTAAATTTTGGAAATTACAATTTATGATTCTTATTTTTTTAAATGTATTTTATCTGCTGAAACTTCTCCATGCTGAGAATAATTAGGAGCAGTGCCTTCACTTCCCTCTCTCTTCTCCGCAGCTGCTCTGGTCCTTTCCTCAACGTCGACTGTGTAATACATTTGACGGGGTTGCTGATCGGCTGCGTGTAGCTGGGGTTATGTGTTTAACTTTCCTCATCTTTCCAAATTATTCTCCTTAGCTGTTTAAACTTTCATCTGTGGGAGGTTCAGAAATGTATTTTATTCTAGTAAGTCTTTTAAAAGCAGGCACAGCAGTTTGATTAACTTTATGAAAGAAAAGGATATTATTTGATGGTGATAAAATTTTTGTGAATTAGGTCTCATTTTCCCATTTGTTTGAATTGCAATTTCAAAAAATTTGTAGATTCACTTTAAATATTTTTTTTCAGATTGAGAAGTTTCAGAACATAAACTTTCACATATGTCTCTCAGTTCTACCATCCCCACTCCTCAATTATTGACCCATAAACTAAACCAACACTTAAATCCGAAAGCACAGCAACTGCATCTCACGCAGTTGTCTCTTGGAACCAAACAGTTTAGCTTTTATCATATGAAATTTTTTAATTTGTCATGGACACTGTAGACTTATTCAGATTTTCTCACATTTTATATTAGTTTTTTAATTAAAGTATATTTATGCAAAAAACAATTTTGGCTTTTCAAAAAATTTTATTGGGGTGACCTCGGTTAATAAAATTATATAGGTTTCAGTTACACAATTCTACAATGCCTCATCTGTGTATTCTATTGTGTGTTCACTACCCCAAGTCAAGTCTCCTTCCATCACCATTTACCTTCCCCTTTACCCCCTTCTACCTTCCCCTCTTACCTCTGGCAATCACCACACGGTTGTCTGTGAATCTTTCTTTTTTTTTTCCCTTAGCTTAATCCCTTCACCCTTCTCACCGAGCTCTCAAACCCTTCCCCTCTGACAGCTGTCAGTTTGTTCTCTAGCCACGAGTCTGACTCCACTGTTTGTTAATTTATGTTGAAGAACAATTTTGTCTTTTTACATTATCCAAATACTTGTAAAATCATAATTAAGATGTGAAAAATAGCTTTTTTTCTTTGAGGCTTCGTAATGAAGCATAGTGGATTCAAAAACAAGCCTATCCCCATATGTCAAATTAACCATCAGAATGTGGCTTTTCGAATTGGACACAGTTCATCCTTCCCAGATAACACGATTGTCGTTAGAATAATAGTAAACTGGTTTTAATAGCATGAGCTATTTCTGGTTTTCTCTACTTGATGAAACTTCAAATTCAGGTTGTTTGCTATGATTGGGATCATCTTTAAGTCACTGAGATGAACTGTTAACAAATCTATAAAAATATTGAAAATATAGCAACAAAATGTGTGAAATTTAGTGGGTACCCTGTGGTATTATAGATATAATAAATGTTATTCTAAGTATATAATAAGACATAATCAGTATTTCTGCCTTTTATTCATGATTTACTTTATGCAATTTCCTTTCATGGATATAAAGAACATGGGAAAATTTTAGTATAGGAATTTGAGGAGGAGGCATAGAATCTATAGAGCTTGGTTCTTAGACATAGGATTGTATGATGCTCGCTGTTCTCATTTTAGTATTTACTCATGGGTTTAACTTTTTATTAAATTTGACAGATCCTGTTATTTTCTGGGGCATTAACATGGGTAGGTAAGGAAAACAGGGTTCTGGAAATAGATTCCTAAGGGCATTTGCTTTATACCTAAGTGATAAAGCTCATCTAGAAGGAGAAAAGTGGCCCAGAGACCTCTCCGTGAGACGTATCTCAACATATTGCTGTCTGTTATATTGTACTGAACACATGCACTTCTGTTTAGTAATATTTTGCGGAGCCGAGATTTAGGGCAGAAAAGACTGGAGCATCTTTGCAACTAAGTCTAAAATGTTATAGGGTTATTTATTTATTGGTACTGTGATGAACATGCATCATTTGTAATAACATTTTCAGTTTAACATCCCTTTTTTATTTAACTCTGATTTTTAGACCTTCGAGTTTTTCTTTGCTTTAGCTTGGGAAAACCAAATAAGTGCAAATTTCCTCCAAGATACCTCATGAAAACATTTTTTTAAAATAAAATCAAGAGTGAAACGAATCTATATTTATTTGGAAGATCATCTGACTACTGCTAAATGGAGTATCTCAATCTGAAAGTGAAATCTGTTTCCCTGCTAAAAATTGCCAAGAGTTTTTTGACTGAGATTTGGGAATCTGCAGAAAATGTAAAAGTTTTTTTTTTCTACAATAATCTGTTCAGTGAACAAGCTGTGAAAAATAGTTCTGTATTTTGTCCATGTGATGTAGCAGACGGTAAATTTCCATTTTAAAGAACGATATGAGTAGCTTCTGGCATCCATCTCTATTGCCTTACTCGAATCTACTTACACTGAGTTACAACAATGCAGTTTATTATTTCTTTAAAGCAAAAACTAAGAAGGGATCTTACATTCCTTTTTTTTTTTTGTCATTTCTCCCAACAGCTCTGCTTTATCCCTTTATCTGGCATCAGGAATGTGGGAGCACTTTGAGGCCTTATCAAATGTGCCTTAAAATAACACAATTCTATTAAGAAGATAGTATTTCCTTGTATTGAAAGCTTTGCATTTGAAGAGCTTTAGAATTAATTTACTATTTCTAAACATATTCTTTGAGGTAGGTGGTCCCATAATGAACATTCATTTAAGACTGTCCATATTTTTAAAAAATGTTTAATAGTGATTCTCATATAAACATAAAATGAACATGAGCCTACAGATTTTATTTATTCATTAATTAATGAAAGAAGCAGTAACCAAAAGAGAATTTAAATTTGCCTTCACATGCACACAGACAGACACAGAATAATGAAATGAACTGGAAAATAGGTGCAACATTTATAGGGCAATAATCGATTGCATTCTGTAGGTTATAACATTTATATTTCTATGGACCCAAATAATTTTCATTATTATTAATTTTCTACAATGCACAGAGATGTGAGATAGCTCAAAGACTATGAAAGGCAGAGACAACCTGGACAAGATGTGTTAGACCAGATGTGTAAAGATCTTCTTGATTTATTTCTTTGACTTCCCCAATTTTAATCTACGGCTCCAACTACAAAGTACTTTCAACAGTTTTCACTCAAATTAACCAATTTATTTTTGGGTTTACAATTAACTTTTAAATGAAATGCATGCCTAGAGCAGTGTCTGACACACAGTAGGTGGTCCATTCATATTTGTTGAATGGAGAGAATTTTTCTTCTATCTTCTACAGAACATTTTGCAAATAACCTAGTAGTGCAAATAATATATTCTTTTGTTCCCAAATCTTAACTGTCAGAAATATCCAGAAAGAAATAGGGGTATCCCTCAAGGCTTTGGTTCACACATTTCTTTGGCCTCTGATCTTTTTACAGGAGATGCATGCTGTAAGAGAGCATGGAACAGATGAGAGAAAACCATAAGTCAACTGTCACTGTAGTCCCAGTGCCCCGTGGCAGGGACACGAACTCTGGGAGGGGGGTGGCGAAGTCAACATCAAACCAGCTGCAGGGTGAGTGGTCTCAGACAGCAAAGAGTTCTTACCTTTCTGGGGACCTAGGCTACCATGCTGATTTCTGATTTTTGCAGATTAGATGCTCGTCACTACTTGTCTAATCTTGACAATATTCGATTGTCCCTAGAATTTATTTTTGTTCAATCTCAATTTATTTCACCTAGGTGATGGCCTGAGATGTTTAGATCCAGACTTCTCAGGAGGGCTCTGACACCCATATAATGTTTTTCTTCCTCACTGGTCTGATGTCTGAAATTCCGCTATGGTTACTTCATCTTTTGGACTTACCAATTGCAATGATCCCACTGATGTGTGAATATAGTCTCTTGAGAGAGGGAGAGTTCTTAATGTTTTCAATGTTCCACACTTCACTGGGAAGTAGTGACTGGGTTGTGACTTGCTCTCTATCCGATTAAGGTTTTGATGGAGAAATGAGAATGTAAGGTCATGGGCACCAAACATTGGGGGCAGGTCCGAATGAAGCAAAGTCAGGAATAAGAAGTGGTACGAGGTAGAACTCAGGGTCTTCAAACATTCATGGACTAACCTTGCCAATGTATATAACAAAACTATTCTAATGTCAACATTACAAAAGTGGAGGGCATTCATTTTACCACAGAAGACTGTTAGCCAGACTGAAAGTTCATCGTAAGAGTTCCTATTTAATCATTGGATTTCTTGGTTATTTAACAAAGAGTTTGTGAGTTTCAGATATTTTATCACACTTATCACTGGTCTGCTCCACATCTGAATATTCTCTTAGAATTTACAAAGCATTTTGTATACATTATCTCATTTAATCTTTACATTAATCTAGTGGCCCTTCATTGTGCCAGATGACCTTTGACTCAAAAACTGTTCTTTCTGTGTGAAAGGAATGACTAACATAATCAGTTTTTCCTCATCAGCTATATAAGTACTGGAGGTCGACTGCCACTAATTATTTTTGTTGTGGGAGCCCATATCCTGCTGAAGATAGCAAAGAAGAAAGACTAAAGCCACAGCCTGATTCATGTGCCATTTATAGGTGTGGTTTGGTCTTTTCTTCCGCCTGGGCTTTGCTATTACCACTGGAAAAAATTAGTTCCATAAACACTTTTAGTCTTGGTTCACTGTCACTTTGCATTTTGTCATCCAATAATTTCAGATACTATAAAATCTGAATGAGGATATCCTAGAATATAGGTTATCCATTATTCTCATCTATAAACTGTCTGTGAAAGCAGTACGAGTATTGGAGAAAGTTAGACTTTGAAAAATAATGTAACTTTTAAAGATAAGCAAAAAGGATCTGGTAAGCACCACTCTAAATGTCTAGTGTGACTTTCAGGACGTGACTTAACTTTCTAAAGTGAAAAAAATAATACTTTCAGTTTAGAGTATAGATGTATATTGCGAGAATTAGGGGCAGTGAAATATTCTTTTTTAAAATTATTTTATTGTTGTTCAAGTACAGTTGTCTGCATTCAGAATATTCTTAGTTAAAAGATGTTATTTAAATACAAGGTATTGTTACTATGAAAGGAAATAGAGGACATAACTTATGTTATGGTTAAATTTGCTTTTAAGCTCTTAAAACTGAAGAGCTTAAGATGTTTCTACTTACACATCATTTTCTGTACAGTAACTGTTGACCTCAAAAGTGACTTTGGGTAACTTTTCATTAAATGAATGGATAAATTTCATTAAAGTATGCCTAACTGGCTTTATTCTTTCTAGAATAGTAGACAGTTATTAAAAGTTTGGGTGGGTCAGGCTGCGGAGAGAAATGATGTAGGCATTTCATTAAACAGAAGTTAAATTCAAAATTTTATGTACTGATCAAAATTCAGGTTTGGAAAATCTTTAACATCAACATACAAGGGTGGGCAAAAGTAGGTTTATAGTTGTAATACAAATAAATAATAGGATAATAAGTAATAATACAAGAATAAACTCACATACTCACAACTATAAACCTACTTTTGCCCACCTCTGTATTTCAAAATATTTTTATTTTTTAATTCTTTCCTTACCATGAATGCAGGCCTTGCCTTATCTACATTGACTCTAAATTTGTTGACTATTGGCTGCTTAGAGTCTTTACTATTTCTTAAAGTACTTTCCCCTCACTTTTGGGGAATTGCATCTCATCTATTGTAAGTAGTCCTGGGATGATGTTGAATTTTTATCCAAGGGACTAGATTCTGTCTTTCCTCTTCTTGAGTTCTGCCAGGGGGTGACTGAGTGTCAGTTTTGGCCAATTAGACACCCAGTTGGGAACATCAAATACTGAGGGAAGGATAAGCTCTGGGGCCTGATTAGAGAGAGGCTGTCGAGAGGCAGACGGGGTGGCCGTGATGACATTGGCGTCCTGACCAGCAGCTCCAGCTGTAAACTGGAGACTGTGCTTTCTGCTTCCTTTTTCTGGGTTCTCAGGACAGTCCAGTCTTCCAGGTTCCTGTTCATTTTGTGAGCTCCACCAAGTCTTCCAATAGATTCTTTTTCCCCCAAAGTAGTTAGAGCTGGTTACTGTTGCTTGTATCCAAGAATCCAGATTGACACAGTACACCTGTGCTTCTGAGGAACAGCAAGTTAATACAGGAAAAGTACTTGAACTCTACTTGAATCTATGTAACTGTTGAAATGTTGGCCACTACTCTCTTTTAGCATTACCACATGATATTGTAATTCCTTATCTGGTTTGTCGATCTCACAGGCTAGAACACAAGCGCTTTGCAGGGACTTTGTCCTACTTAATTTTGTGTCTAGCTCACTACTTGGAACATAGTTGGTATTCAATAAATACTTATTGGTTGGACTTAAAAATAAGTGAAATTTGGCATTGTTAAGCACACAATAGGCAATCAGTCATTGCATTTGATTAAATTTGCTGCTAACTTCACTTGATTTATCGAGCCCTGCTATGTACAGGTTACTATAAAGAATATGAAGATGAATAACTCATGACCTTTGTCTTTAATAAACTTGTAATTTTATAGTAAAGACAGAATGAAATAACAAACTAATATTTGAATTTATTCCTCTACATGCTGCCCCGCCATCCCCAGCTTTGACTCTATAGTGTTGTACAATAAATTTGAATCCTGCCTTTAACACTGGCTTTTTTCAACCATGGGTATAATTTAATGCAAAATATATTAATGTTGATTACGAAGTCAAAATGTGTATATTCTGGGAGGTAATCTGGTAGTTTGGATTGGAGTTGACCTATTACTTCCATAACAAAGGATAATTAAGATTATATTATATTTAATCAATTTTCTGACTTTAATGATTCTAATGACAGTAGGAACAGTACATTGTATTTTGCATTTTATACCAGAAGTTTATTTTATGCAATAAGTGACCAATGCCTAGCATGATCATTCATAAAATATTGATAAAACAAATGAATCTGGCAATTGGACTGAGTGCCAGGAAAAATTATTTAAGCCTATACATACATAGCTCTTAACACAATGCCCAGGAAGAATCATAGCTGTATTTCTGTATTGTAATATATTTTAGGAATCAGCGGTTAGGACAAGGGTAGACACCATCTTCAGAATCTCTGTTCTCAAGGGATTGACTTTATAGTGACTTACGAGAGAGAACTTTATTTCACAGGAAATCATAACCCCACACCTTAATATTTTTAGAGCTCAGTTTTCCAAACTGAGTATCGCTCCTCAGAGTGCAGAACGTGCATGAGTGTTCTGGTCAATCGCCTGTTGTCTGCTCAAGACAAGAAGCTTACTCTGGAATGTAAATCATCTTTGCTAAGTACGCTGTTAAGTTCAACTAACATTTTTTTTTTTTGGTAGCAAGACTTTATTGATGAAAGAAACTGTGCATTGACTTAGAATTGGACGAGTTCCTTATTTCATTGTACATGGAAAATAAATACCTTATAGCCTAACCAATTTGAGCAGCAGTGGTTAGTATAGTATCACTGAAGTTGCTTGTTAAAATGTGGTTTTAGCATCAGGTAGAACACCTATGAAGCAGGCATTTGATGTGGAGAATCCTCTTTTTTTTTTATTGTTGTTCAATTACAGCGGTTTCCATTTTCCCCCCATTACTCTGCTCCACCCCACCCATCCTGAGCCCCCGCATTCAGTCTCCCCCCCATTGTCTTTGTCCATGGGTCCTTTATACATGTTCCCTGACAATCCTCCCTCTCCTCATTTTTAATAAGCTCTGAAAGTCATCCTCATATTTAAAACTTGAGAACAACTGTTCTAAATAAAAAGTCTTCCTTAGAGCATTCTTAAAACATGGGGACAAAATCTATTTTTAATTTTCCAAAAATGTGATTACATTACTTTGCACATTTCCATGAAAATAAGACAGAGTCAGCTCTCCACAGTGAACATTAGTATTTCTACAGTTTAAGTTGCACTTTTCAGGTTTGACGATACACATACTGCATGATGATAGCAAGACTGTGTGTACATGTACATGAATTCAGAGACCTTCTTCAATTTTAGAAAATTTTTTTTGTTTTCTCTTACACCTTCATTAATTCAAAACAAAGCCCTTACCAAGTAACCTATTGAAAAAATGTAAGACTCTAAATGAGAATTTTATAAAAGCCATATTGGAACAGGATGAGAAACTGTCTATACCTTTGAGCTAATAATTAGGGGTAGGTTTTGAATCAAAATAAAACAAAATTTCAATATTTCCTCTTTGACAGGTAAAATGTTTTGGCTCCTGAGGACATAAATATGTGATTAAGTTTGTCTGAAATGAGTTGTGAAGGTCCTTCAGTTTTGGCACAGCTTGAGGACAATACTCATAATCTGAGAGCTCCAAGTAAAAGTCCTTTGAGCCTCAGATGGCAGGTAGACTATCTAAATCAGTATCCCACTGTTGGCCATGCACAGTCTGAGAAAGGAAGGAGAGACTTTCCAACATGAAAACGCGTAGGATATAAACTCATTTGTCAGGAAGGATATAAAGTGCAGATTGCAAGTCAGGAAGTCAAATAGATGGGGCTAAAACAAGGTTTCTTGAGATAATTAACATAAAAAGTTGAGCTACTATTTTTTAATGACTAAAACTATTTCTTCTATGAGTGTGGGATTTAATGCTTTTGATTGATATTACTAGTACTCTTAAATACCGGATTCTTTTCTCCTCCCCAGCACTTGGAAGACTGAAAGTGTTCTAGTCTAGGCTCCTTGCAATTGAGGGTGACATTTGACCAGCTCTGGCCAAGGGGCTGTGAGTGTCAGTGATTCACCTTCACGCTAACACCAGAAAGAGTGGGTATGACCTCCAGGGCTTCTTCTGCCTCAGTAACTTATAGGACCTCCTACTGAGAAGCCAGAGCCACAAAATCAAATTAGCCTAGAGTTTCTAAGTTATTGCATGGAAGGCAGTTGCCCTGGAATGCTGCTCCAAACGCAGAATAGACTTTGTATAAATGAGAAATCAACCTTGGTAGTGATGAGCCATTGAGATCAGCACCAAGGCACAGCCCAGCTTAACTAGAAAAGAAAAAGTCCGGCCATTGTTAATATAACAAGAATGGTTTCTGTGACATCGATGTAACCTGGCAGCCAAGGAGAGTGGATTGGAATGTGCATGTGAGAACAATGACAACTTCACTGTGCTAGTCAGTGGGGACGGTAGATACTGTTGAGTGAGCATGTGTACTGATCACATTGAAAATGTGACTAGTGAAATGATTTAATAATACTGCTTTAGCTAGCTCAACTCTAGGTTCTAGAAATAAATCAGATAAAGCAAAGTTTGGTGAAGTCAGAAGAGATAAACTATTTCTTTGTGTCCATTCATTAATTTGTTTAACTACTTAGCAACCTGTCTATTGAGATTGTATGTCCACCCCCTGTGTCATGCTGAGGGAAGCACAGGATCATGGTTAACAGCATGTGTTCTGGAATCACTGCCTGGGTTTGAATCTCGGCTCCGCCTTGTGTGAGCTGTGTGATCATTGTCAAGTCTTTAACTGTCTTGTGCTTTTGTTTCTTTACTTCTTCACTTGGAAAATAGCAATTATAATAGTACCTATCTAATGAGTTTGTGAAGATAAAAGGAGGTAATATATGCAAAGCACTTGGCATTGTTCCCTACTAAGTAAATGATCAAAAACATCTGCTATAATTATTTGACAGCATCCTAGTCTTCCAGCAGCTCTTATTCCAATGGAGACTGTCACAATCTAATAGTAAAACCAATTTTTTATTAATACTTTCTATATTTTTATCACCATCATAAATCACTGAAAACTTAGTATTTAAAATGACACAAATTTATTGGCACACAGGTCTACAGGTCAGAAGTCTGGGTTGATGGCTAGTTTTTCCACTCCCAAGATTTGCAAGGCTGAAATCAGGATTTGATCAGCTGACTCTTATCGGAAGCTCCGGAAGAATCTGCTTGCTTCTAAGCTCATTCAGGTGTTGGCTGAACCCAGTTCCTTGCACTGTTAAGGTCAACTTCTTGTTTCCTTGCTGGTTCTTGGATGGGACTGCTCTGAGCTCCCAGAGACCTCACTTGGATCCTTGCAAGTGGACACCTGCTTTCCAGGAACAGTCTAGTCTTCCTCATGCTCAGGACCTGACTGCCCCTTCCACCCCATCATGCTTCTACCCACAGCTGGGGTAAGTGCTCTGCTTTTAAGGGCTCATGGGATTCCATTGGGTTTACTTAGAGCATTCAGAATAATTTCCCTATTTTAAGGTTTTAAAGTGTAACATCATCACAGGTTTCAGGAATTAGAGTGTGGACATCTTTAGGGGACTATGATTTGGGGCCTACCAAAATTCCCTTGGGTCTGTAACCTACCTTTTTCCTGATCTTAATAATTATATTACTGCATATTGAGTGCTTTCTGGGTGCTGGGTGACAAACCATCTATCTCTCTACCTCTCTATCTTTCTATCTAATTTCTCACAACCTTGCAAGCAAGTTATTATCATTCCATTTTATTTTTTACCATCTTGATTCTTTTTTTAAAATTATATTTCAACAACTATTATTCCATTTTAAAGATAAAGAACTGATGCTTAGAAAGATTATTGGACTTGCCTGGGTGAAAGATTCACAGAGCCATTTAGTGGTGGAGAACCAGCTCAAATCAGACCGGATTGCTGCCCTTGGAACTTCCCAGGACCACACATATCCAGAATGGCCACAAGGGACAACGTCAATATCCTGCTTAGCCCATGAGGCAAGACCAGTGGGTTCCCAGCCTGACAGTGACTCAATAATTAAAATTATACTCTACTCTCTAGAGCTGTCTAAATGTCCTCATGTGTCCAGAATCACAGATGTATTTTGCTAGGCCTAGTGCTTTGACTCTATGGTAGGAAGAGGGGTGGGATGGTGCCAGTGGTCAGAGGACAGACACTGTTATGTCCTAGTGATGAGACTTGTAGAGAACCAATCATATGGTGTGCTCATGCCAAGCACTTCACAAGGAGCCTCAGCCCTCATTTAATCCCCCAAACAAGTTCACGAGGTAGGTGCTAGTATCGCCTCCATTTTACAGAGCATGCAATTGAAATAACTTACTTAAGGTCATACAGAGAGGAAGTGACAAAGCTGGATTTGAATCCAGACCCTAGAGTTCCCTGATACTTTAATATTGCCCATGAAATAGGAGTGGTCTCTTGATTCCTGCACTTTAGGTTGTGCTATAGCTGTTTGTCATTCCTTCTTCTCCTCTCTGTCCTCCAGTACAGTTGGTAAGAGGGTCTGTAGTCAGGACTGGGGCTGGGGCTGTTGGCTGGGGTCAGTAAAATGATAAACCAAAGCAGATGTACTGGCCTTGCTTTGGATGAGAGGATGGCATTTGGCCTGCCAGCTCCTGTCCCCAGCACGGTGTGAGTGGCCCCTGTGAGTAGGTCACCTTGGGCCACTCTTTTGTTTTTTCTAATTCTCTCCTGAGGATATGCTTATGATTTTAGAGAGAGGGAGAGATATTGATTGGTTGCCTCTCCTATGCACCCCCATCAGGACTGAACCCACAATCTAGGCATGTGCCCTGATGAGGAATAAGCTGCTTGGTTTATAGGACAATGCTTCAACCAATTGAGCCACACTGGCCAAGGGAGCTTGGGCTGCTCTTAACGTATCATAGGATCAAAAACAGAGGCCCCTCTCTGATGTGACTCCGACACACATTCAGCGATCATTGCAGATAGTTTTCCTTCTCCAACCCAAGAATACTTCATCTGTGCAATGGTTTTTCTGTCATTGTAAACAACACTTCCCTTCCTTTCCAGATTGTTGTGCTGAGCAGCTGCTTCTCCTGACCTTTCTTCCTTTCCCTTTCAAACATGGTGACATGGTGAAGCAGACTCCTAAGAGTCTATATATGCTTTTATTTACTTTTTTGATTCTGATTTAGGATCCTTTCACAAATATCTTGAATTCATAGTCTTACATATGTGCCTGTCTTAAAATGCTTTTGAGGAAAGTTGTTAAAAAGTGATAGAGGTGTGTGTGTGTGGTTGCAAATGAAAAGCTCTCAGCCATAACTTAAAAGAAAAAAGGAAATTAAATATGTTTTTGAAATTATTATACTCTAGAGAAAAAGGATGTGTAGATATTTTATAAAGACCTACATAGCTTCTGTACCTTTTCCAAATTTTATTGAATTTGATGTTCCACAATTTAGAAGGATATAAGTTACAAAGAAAATGACAGATTCGGTTATAATGACAGAATTGACTTGAAATTTTTTGTACCATAGATGAAATCTTTAATGATGATATGTGAGCTGAATTGAGAATCTCTTGTGATTTTGTATGGTAATAGATAAAGAACTCAGAAGAAATGAGGATGACTTTACACCCTTATGTGGACTAACATTAAAAGATGTTTTAATTTAATATTGAAAAACAATGACAATTAAAATGTATTCTGAGTGGGTTAGAAATATAAATATGTTATAATCATCATTATTTGCTTTTTCTTTAAGAGCTACAGGTATCTGCAAGGTACAGTTTATAGGACTGGATTTTCCAGCCTTTAATCTGAACTGCGGTACTTTTATTCTGAAAGTTTCCCATGGCTGGATCTGATATTATTTAATTTAACATCATGCAGAAAGCTATGAACTTCAAATGGATAGAAGATGATCTTGCAAGGTTTTGTTCATTTTCATTAATGTAAAAGGAAACTATGATATAAACATGTTTCTTGAGTTCCTGCCAACTAAAAAACACTAGAAAAGACATCTGAAATAACACTCAACAGCTGAAGGCTGCTATTTGGCAAACTTTGATGAGTCTGTGAAGAGGTAAAGTCAATTTCACCTTTTGACAGCAGTGGAAATGTGGTTCGAAGGTTATCAAGTTGTAAGGTATGTTCTGGTTCCATTCTAAAATTAAAAAGTGTTGACTGATTTTAGAAACTGACTCCCATTCCATTTTAAATTATTTTTTGTCTAATAATTTTAAACTGTGATGCAGATGCTACTTTTTCTTTTCTGACTTTCATGATGGGTATTTAGGTCAACCAGGGCCAGCCTAACGATTACACAAAAATTTGGAGCATTCCTTGAAAGAAGAAAATTTGGAATCATTAATAGGCTTTCAGGTTTTAATGAGCTTTTGTTAATCTTGCTGCATTCTTCATAAACTGGAAAGTTTCATCTTCGGTTTATGAAGCCAGTGCAGCCTGAGCATGCTGTTGCAGTGTTTGGAAAGCTTCGTGTTGTGTTTGAACTTAGCAGCCTTGCTGCAGGGGTGTTAAAGAGGTTCTAAAACTATTTAGTAAACTCTTTTGGGGAAGAAAATTCTTTCATATCAATTTCTTTGCATATTTAGCTCTATAACTTAATATAGCACTAGATGCTTAACACTTATAGAGTTAATTATTTCTTAAAGGCCAATGATTGATAGAAATACCATCAACAGAAAACGAAATGATTCATTCATCCATCCAATAAATAAATGAATGAGTCCTCGAGATGCAGAAATGAGCAAAACAGAGCGTTTGCTGCCATGGAGTTTACATGCAAAGAAACAATACCTCCTCTCTTTGTGGAAACCGCTTTCCGTTGAGTCTAACGGTGCTCATTTTGAAAATAAAATCTCCAGTTATAAGATAAACTCTTTTGGCTGATTTTAAGTTGTGATATATTTTAAAAATTCCAAATAATGAGAGGTAATAGACACAGAATATTTATTTCATTTGATTTAGTGGAGTTTTTTTAAAAATTAGCCGATGGTTATAAAGCACTATGAGTGTGCTTCATAGCACATCATATCTGAAATGAGCTCTCCTTTGCTGCAGTTTAAGGCTTTACCTATAAATAAACAAAATTAAACTCATAGGGCTTGGCCTTTGAGGAGGAAATGGTAAATATCCTTGAATTCTTCCTCTTTGGTTTCTCCCAGTATCTTCTACTTGGTTGTACAAACCCTATGTGGGAAGGACTCCTTGCCCTCATTAATCTTGGTTAGCATAGTTACTAGTACACATATAAAATTACCTAACAATAAATCACATTTGTATCTGTGATGTGCTAAGCATTTTGCATGTCTGATTAAATATGATTCTTACAACAACTCTGATGTACTGTCTCATTTTACAGATCAGTAAACTGATCACAGAGAAGTTTTTCCAACTTTTTACTAAGAAAAAGGGGAGATGATGTTCATAATCACTGAGATTAGATATTTGTTGAGGAAACCCTATTTTTACAGGTCTAGAACTTCTGGAATGCAGGTAGGGCATATGGAAGAAGAATAAGTAAATGTCTTTCAGATGCACAGGTGGGACAGCCGTGAGCCTCCTTCTTGCTGGGGGAGAAGACTTAGGGAAGCCTCCTCTTATTCACCTGTTGGACTTGCTCTAGCATTCTTCAAAAAGAATGCTAGATTCTTTTAGGGTTGTTTTCTTCCTCTCCTCCTGCACTGCATCTCCAACAAATCCAGCCAGGTTAAAATTCAACTCACTGAACTTTGAAATCAGGAATTTCTTTAATAGAAAACAAATCAGTAATAATAGCTACTTAATAACTATTAAAAGTCTATGGAAATGATTACAGGAGAAACACTATAAATTCCCATTAGTGGGGTAACCTACATAGCTACCTTGAATGGTTGTGAGACAGGACTAACAACAAATGAACTTCCATATTGTTTTTGACTCCTATGCCTCTCTCCAAGCTTTTAGCTAACCTTTTTTTTTTTTGTAGTGCTGTATGCAAAACACAATCATTTAAGTCCTTGTGCTATAAAAGTGGAAAGTTAACTAACTAGGGTTTTCTTCGTGAGAATTTTGTAATAGTATGAGAATACAATAAACCTTCAAAACAGTATCTCCTCCTGATTTCAATAAGCCGAATTTGTGAGAGGTGTAATAATGTCTTTGTTTGCCAGAAAGATACGTTCAAATGTAATGCCGTAATAATTAGTTCCGAGTTTGTTTATAAAGTGATAAGTCTATTGTGGTGGTTTCGTGCTGGATGATATGGCTCTGCCTCTAGGCACGTTCATTACCTGCATCCGTGACCCAACTATTGGATAGAAGGAGGAAATTAGGAGAAGTTTTAACTTGATGTGTGGGATGGTAGGTGTCTCCTCATGGGTGTGTGTGTGTGCATGTACGGCAGTTTATCGATGCAGGATGAAGCACCGTCAGGCACTTACAGATGGGCACTTTATAATTCTTCTGTCCTAGACGGGTCTCTTGAGAAGGAGGGTACTGTAGCGATCCAAAGGCCTGTTTTCTATCAAAGAGAGGTGATCCACTAACTCACGCTGGAAGTGTTGAAGACTGATTTTAAAGTGCAGCTTAGTATGAGAATTGAAGAAACTCTGTGGCCAAAGAACTTTACAAATACTAAATATGGGTGCTGTTCACTTTTGGTACTTAAAAAATGACAATCTGTTCTTCCCTTCATAGATAACAGAGTCATCTTTGATTAGGAATCATCTGGGGATGGGCAGTGGGAGGCGGAGGCACCTTTTTAACTAGGGGAACTTTTCGGATGGAAGCAGAGAGACTTGGGATGAAATAATTGTTAGCGTTGCCGGAGACTCAAGGGGACAGATTGGATCTGAACAGAGGTCTCCTGTGGGCCCACGCGGACCTGGTCAGGCTCGGTGCCATTTCCCTTCTTGGGTTGGAGCCTGAGCCTTAAGCCCAAAATGTAACTGCAGCTTCTCGTCTTGCTTTCGATAGAAGTTCAGGACATATTAATATCAGAGACTGCTTAAACAGAGCAATGAAATGACAATACATTACTTTAACTAAGCCCAGCTTGCAGGCTAATTTTAACGCAGCCCAGTTGGAGGACGCCTGTGCATTAATTTACTCTAATAGCAAAGGGTGGGGGTGGGGGTGGGGGGAAACAGGGGAGGAGAAAAGAGGTTGAAAGACATTGTTTAAAAAAAAAAAACAAGTAACAAAACCCCCGAAAGAACTCATGCTCAATTTCTTTCTTTTTTTTTTAGGTGTTCAACACTTGTATAATTTTGTCAAATTATGGGCAGGACAGCAAGGGAAGCTAGTAAGCTTTAAAAGACAGAGAGCATGTGAGACAGGACATGATTACTTTGCTGAATCCCCACTTTTTTTTTCTTCCAAAAGAGACAAAGGGAAATACTTAAGAACCAATAGTGACGGCAACAAAGCAATCGTTGAGTTGCAGGGTACCTTTGTCTCTAGGGGGAACGCAGTAATTTTTACGCGTCTACCACTGAGTGTCAAACCTTTTCTTTTCTTCTTCTTTCCATTCTGGATGGCCAAATTGATTATCTAAAATAGAAAATTAGCACACAATGGGTTTACTCTGCGATACCCCTTATGCAACTAATGGCAAAGCTTGTTAATTGGTTGTAAATGCCAGCAGGTTGCCAGGATAATACTTCAGAAATAAGCGGGTATTCTGATAATTACAGCAATCTTCATCTATAAAAGCTTAAGTAGATGAAGTAGTGGCTGGCTTAAAACCAAGATTTATCCCGCTGCACTCACATTAAAAGAAAAAATAAGATGAAAAGAATAATGTAACAAAACAATTATATAGCAGGAAGCTTTGTAGGTTTTAGAGATTGTGAAAACTCAGAAAGTAAAACAGTGCTGTAATAACCAGTTATGGAAAAATAGGCCATTTACATTTGTGTATAATTAAATAGTAGGCTATGCAATTTCACTTTTTAAAGTAAACTGCCTTTTCCTTTTTTTTATAGGGCAACGTAGCCATAATTGCTGCATTAAAGCTTTAATGAAAGAAAAAAGCAGCAGATCAAGATGACACGCAACGCCTGCATTTGCACCGTGGCAGTGTGCTTGTTTAGTAATGGGAAGCTACTGAGGAGATTAAAATTGCAGAATTCTTCATAGTTTGTTCTAAAATTGCTATAGGAAGATCATTCAGGGTCTAAAATACACACAATTTATTTTCCCACCTTCAATCTGCAAGAATTTAATGGCTTTCATAACTAGTAGGTGGTGGGAGATACTTGTTATATTAAAGAGAGAACTACCTTGGATCATCAAAATTATCAGAAGTGAATGGATCAGAATTTAAGCTTGAAGGGCCTTGCTTAGTGCATTAGAATATTGCCCCAAATATTATATTATAGTTAGTGTTTAACTTAGTGCCATCCAAGGAGCTTTCTTGTTCAAAATATCAACAGGTAGGTTTGTTCCTTTCTATTTTGCAGTTTCTTCGTCACCTCACTAACATCAGGCTGGTGGAAAAGGCAGCCAACCTACATAAAAGGTAATGTTCTGGGAAGCCATTAACTGGCTTGGGGGCTGATCGAGTTGGAAAAAAAAAACCCCAAACCAGCAATAATCTCTCCTGTGAGCTTCTTTCTCATAAGTTTGAAATCTTCCTCAGATGTTACCCTCCACAAGAGGTTGGCTATGTTTTCTGTAAACCATCCCTGGCCAATAATGTAGGCAAAGATTGGAAACCTTCATTATGTGTTCCAGTACTGAGAAGAAGGTATGAAAACATGCTAAAAACACATCAGGCAAGAGAGCCAGGGGAAAATATTATACCACGGACACTGGTGCCAATGGCTGGAGCGATGAAAAGTAGAGTTAAGGAGGAGTTTTCCTTTTTAAAAAATATTTTGTGTAAAATCTACATGACTTTATTCTTCCTTCTGTAAAAAGAAGAATGCAAAAGAAACGTCTTGTAAAAGAGAGCCCCAAGGAATGGACTACGAAGGCCTAGCATTTGGGCCTTTTGGGTTCTTACTTTAAGAAAATGATTGCTTTGCTTCAAGGTTTTGTTTTGGTGTTTGTTTCTCTCGGGGTTGATGAAATGCATCTTCATCTAATGTGCAGTGCTTCTGGTATGGGAAACTTGAAATACATAGCCTTCTGGAGCGGCTGGCTTCCAGAATATGGAATTGGCATGGGGGCTGGAGACGCGGGTGCAGAGCGGAGGCGCCCAGGCAGCAAAGCGAGCCCGGCAGAGCCACCTGCGGCAGGACAGGCAGGCAGCCACCTTCTCACGGAGAGACGGCACACTGGCAGTAACTTTTTATGCAAATGCTTCCTGAAGCCAGAGGGGTAGAAAGGGGGAAAGGCACAGGAAGGGTTTTTCGAATACATCTGGAAATAAGAAGGGATTCTTATCTACCCAGACCTGTAGTTAAAAGAAGCCAGTCTGTGCCTGTGCCCTGCTGCCCTCTTCTTACCGTTCGGGTAGGAAGCAGCAGGAAAGGCCTTGAACCATCTCCAGTGATGTTTCCCGCCAGGCCAGGCTGGCAGCTGTTCAAGCTCCTCGAATGGGGTGAAGAAGACACTCGTTTTAGGTGAGCTGATGTAAGAGATTCTTTAGTTGATCTCTTTAGGTGTGATGTGAAGGAGCAGAAGATAGCAGAAGACGGAGGCCTTCCTTCTAACAAGCTTGAAACCGGCAGAGTTCTGAGGGGATGGGGAGGGGTCAAGAGGTGAACTTACAGGGAAAGAGAAACTACAGGACCTCTTCAGGATAAAAAATAGGGGGAGGGAGCTGCATAATCGAGGATTGCCTTTTCCTTGGCTAGCGGAACCCTTGGACACAGCTTTCCTCACTGGGAGTTACGGGAAGAAGGATATCACAAAATGATCACGTTTACATTCAAGGGAGAAAAATTCCTCAAAAGTAAAAAACAAACAAATGAACATGTTAAAAGAATAAAATAAAATTTAAGGTCAAGGGCAGATGCAAGAATTTGCAGAAATTACTCATCCATTTTACTTTTTCTGAAAGAATAAAATAGTTTTTTTTTTTTAAGTCTGTCTCATGCTTGGCTTACATTCTTTATTATTTTAAATGATATGACATAATTTCCCAAGTAGTGGTGAAATACTCATGGTAAATTTCCCAAATGACAAAAAACTTTTACAAATAGAAGAATCCATTGCTCTCCAGACTTGTCTTTCTCATAGAGGACAAACGTCACCTTCTTTACTGATGCTTGGCTTCTTTCTTGGTCTAAGTTACCCCACCTTGCAGGGTTGCTCCTGCCCTTCATCTCCGAGAATGTTCGACCTGTGAGTAATGTACATAATCTGATCAATGTATGTTTTATCTTCTTTATACTGCCAGCGCATTCCTTTCCGTCACTTATGCTTTAGTGAAGTACACGCTGCACAGAGTAAGTATTTGAGAAATATTCGTTTTTAACTGAATAGTGGAATACTTTTGATACCTTTGAAGGTTTTAATAATAAGCTCATTATATTGAGAAGTATTCTTAAAGAAATATTTCCAAGTCCCTTTGAGGGTTCAGTACCTAAAATGCAAAGTTCTCTCACTAGAATCTTCTCCCGGGGGAGAGCATACTTGCTGTATGTACAAAAAGTACACAGTACGCCTCCCGACGGCGCTCCTGCACGGGTCGTGTGTTCATCTTCACAGGGAACATTTCTCTGTTTCTGTGTCAGTTGTCACTAATCGGTTATGCATCTGATGTGCAGATCCATCAGGGAATAGAATTTAAGTCATTTGGCTTTAGCACATATGATATGCTTGTGCAGGAGTTTACCAAAGCCCCCTTGGATACATTTTCAGAAGGGGACGTGCATATGTTACGGTACCTCTACAGCAGCAGTGTCTGAACTAGCTGACAAGTGACAGGAGGCTCCCCCCCCCTCTCTGTGGTATTTCATAGAAGTGCGCACAAGTCATAACAAGTTGCCTCTCTTTCAGAAGGCAGGGAGCATTTCCCTTAAAGCACACATGGCTATATGGTGTGTTTGTGTACATGAAAATTCATGCTGCTATCAATTTTAATTTTGCCATTTTTGTTGTTTTTAAATTTCAGGTTTGAGTTTTTTGAAGAGGCATAAATAATTGCATTCAATTTCATCTTGACTGATTTTTTTTTAACTCTATCAAAGCCTTAGTGGAAAAGTAAAGTTCTTGACCATTGAGAGAAACTGTGATGAACAGGTGCCTGCTTTCCACTGGGCTATTATTTTCTGTATTTGTCAAGAAAGGCCGATAAATAGTAATCAGGTATTATATGCCAAGAAGTCCTGTGCTAGATGATACGCTGTGGGTCGTCACTCACAGCAGCTGCCTGGATTCTGACCCATGCTGCGAAGCAGTATCAACAGCAACGGTCAACACAGGAACCCTCGCTTTGCTATTTTTTTCCAGTGGGTACAAGGTCCTAAACTTGGTGTTGCAAGAAATCCTGAAATGACTGTTATAGGCATATCCCCAACCAACTGTAGTTGAGGAAGACTGATGGAGTGGAGAGGAAGTGGGTTTGGTGTCAGCTAGATCTGGGTTCAAGTGCAGCCTTCAGCACTTATGAGCTATGGTTTTGTCTGGGCCTCAGGATCCTCATCTCTACAAAAGGGTTACCTTGATGAGGGACCAATGTGTGAATAACTAACTATATCACTTGACACACAATGGATACTTCATATATTTTGTTCCTTTCAGACCCCTTTCCCTTGTGATCTCAGAATGACGAGAGGCCCCATATAATTCTTTCTAGGTAAGCTCCTAACGAGCTGTATTTATTTATTTATTTTTTTAGGGAAGCTAAGACTTAAGTAGATAGGTTCTGGACCCACAGAAGCTGACTGTCTGGCTGTAACATCTAAAATAAGTGCCACTAAAATGATATACTCCAAATAGCTAATACATGTATATATGTGTATGTATGTGTGTACACGCATATGTAGTTCTCCTTTTTTTCTGGTCAGCAAATGTATTCTTTTAAAATTACTCAACCTCTCTATAATTATCTGAGATACTACCCAAAGCACTGAATGGTAGCTTTCAACTGCCATGGATTTCTTCTAAACCCAGGGAATTCAAAGGACAGGAAGAGGGGAAGCCAAGGGAAGAATTCACCATGAGCCTATTCTGATCCATTAATGATCTCACGGTCCCAAGATTAGAGTTCACGCTATTCTTTTTGAAGAAAAGCCCGTTTGTACCTGCATCAGGATCACAGAGTATGTGATGATTCTTTGTCATGAATAAAATGAAAGCCGAATCACCAGGCCTGCCAAAAGTGCTTGTTTTGACTTTACAGTGAGATCTCTACTGTGAAATCACTTGCGGTGCCCTTTACTATTTCCTCCCTCATACTCTTCATACCTGCTCTGATACTCTTCGCCCTCTCCTCTCCCAGGATGG